>JAGFZM010000204.1:138767-240205 GCA_017657215.1 Limnothrissa miodon
CACACACACACACACACACACACACACACACACACACACACACACACTCACGTACGCACTGCCAGTGTAGCGTGCAGCCACCAATCTGCTGGGTGCTGCCTCGCCTACCTCCCTCCTCCGTCTGTGTTTCTCTTCCTCCTCTTTTCTCAGCTTCATCTCCATCTGTTTGCCTCCTCTCCTTCTCTCAACTGCCTCTCCATTTCTGTCACACTTTCCCACCTTCTCCCATTCTCTCTCTCACCTGTCCTGTTTTGAGTTCTGTATCTTGTCTCTTTTAAGAGCTATACTATGTTTGCTCTATTTTTTGTGTACTTTCTGAGAAAAGAAAAAAAACTGTTTTGGCATCCTTTTCCAGCCTTTACATTTCCCTTCAACTTTGAGATTAAAAAAAACATCTGTTACGTTCACATACCAATACCTTTCAACCTCTTCAGAGACCAATTAAGAAATGTAGGTACTGAAGTGCAACCCTGTTTTACCTGTGCAGTGTGAAATGTTTCTAGATTTGCACCTGTTTGTGTAAACATAAATCTTCAGTTCGTCAGTCTTCAGCAACATTTAAACTAAGTTGTCAGTGGTATGTTGGACCGAATTGTCTAAACACATAACGTTAACGCTCTCCCCTCAGCCTCCGAATAATGCATGTGAATGAAAAGGTTGTTCTTTTCACTTTATCAGACTTGGGAACATTGTGTGAGCAATACAAAAGTTTCTCAGCTTGTCTTCTGTGCACTTCTGTACGCTGTCAGTAAACCCCAAACAGAGGAGGATGAAAGTACAAGGCTCTTTGGGTCTTTGGAGCATGATGCTATTGTAAAAAAAGGCCTCTCACTTGACATGAATTTAAGGGGAATGTATGCATTTGAGCTTACATGTGTGTTTGTGAGTATGTATGCGTTTGTGTGTATTTGTGTGTGTGTGTGTGTGTGTGTGTTTGTAGAAAAGAGAGAGTCTGTGTGTGTGTGTGTGTGTGTGTGTGCGTGTGTGTGTGTGTGTGTGTTTGTCTGCATGTGTGTGGTGAAGCCAGGAGATTAGAAAGGTGGTGGGATTCATTCCCAAGCCCAGAGAGATGCTTTGCCAAGAAGCTGATAGAGAAATCCAATCAGTCCCAGGGAGCGTTCAGCTTTCTCTCCTCCAGCCAGGGGAAGCAACATTAGCGGTGCCAGTCTTGTGCAGTCCTGCAGCCAGCTATAGGTCCCATCAGTGCTCTCTACTGCACTCTGCTAGAGAGACACATTATGGCAGTGCGCTGTGACGCTTTCAAGATGTGGCCTTCAAAGCAGGCCTAAAAGAATAGTGCAGATACTGTAGACTCTTTTATTCTGGCTATGTCTCTGTCCCTCTTTCCTATCTGATTTGTTATTCATGTGTTTAAAGACCCAGCAGGGGTTTGATTATAACCCGGCTGTTTTGCCAATTATCTAAATTAGCTGGGTATTTTGAAGTGTAAACAGAATGTTGCATTAAACGGCATTGAACATGCAAAGCTAGAATCAATCAGGTCTATTTTATTTGGAGACGGCGGTGTGAAATGCCTTTTGAGTGTGAACAGTGGGGCCTCTGATCATGCGTAATCTCATTAATACGTATGACATCAGGCCAGACGAGAAGCATCCCATGACCAAGGAGACAGGGTCTGTTAGCCTTTTTTAACAAAGCTGTTAATTAGAGCTTACAAACTAAAAGTAGAACTTAAAACACTGTTTTTCAGTGTCAGAGTTGTGACAAATGTATCATTTCGATCCAGCCTGTCATTTCATTTTGCCAAGCAAAGTAGGATTTATAGAACTATTTCCATTTTCACCCCCTGGCCATATGCACGGATGATTGGGAGGCTCAAGTCTTATTTCAACAGCACCCGTGGTATGACCTCCCTCAGCTCCAAACTCACCGGGACTTTGTGGAAAAGTAGCTGATGATCATCAGGGCGCAGGGCCAGCTCCCTCCACACAGGCACTTATCTTGCCACAGTGGCGTCCATACATCAGCTCCTCATAATGCATGTAATCCAGTAATGAGAGCCGGCGTCCACTGAGACAGCAGGAGGGATTAGTCTGTGACATGACCCCAGGAGATGGACGGCAGGTCCGCCCCCTCCGCAGCTCCCCTTCTCTAGCCAGCCCAGGGTGGGGATAAAAGTGCAGCCTAATTAAAAAAGTGTTTTAATCCAGTGCTGGATTACATTCTCGTCAAGCTCATGGCTGCCAAAGAGATGACATGCTAATCGCCCATTAACTTTTATGCTAGGGAGATTGAACCCTTTTTCAACCTTGGCTGGCAAATAAGGATTATCAAGAACTCAAAGGGAGGAAGGGTACTAAATGAACTTTTCAGGAAGGCAAAATATATATATTTTTTTATTTGTATTTATTATCATTATTATTAAATCATCACCATCAACCATTCTTTATTCAGGGGATGCTGACTGAGCTTTCATCTTTTTTTTTCAGATTTGCCCTGATCATAACAAATATGAACAAAAAGAAATGTATCAAACACAAAACAAAATCATTACATGCACATTCATATACAAAAACATATACATTCATAATATATGTAGGAGTGAATTTTTCAGAACCTTTTTTAGAACCTGTGTTGTGTTAGTGGTGCTGTACAGCCAGAGCAGTGAACGAGCCTGTGTGCTCTGGCCTACTGGAGAGATACTAGATGCTCTGTGTGCTTTCTGTCATTGCAGGCCGGCCCGTCATGATCGTGGTGGAGTACATGGAGAACGGCTCCTTGGACTCCTTCCTGAGAGTGAGTACTTGCCTTGTTCTCTTCCTCTCCAGGATTTCCCGTGCAGCGGTTCTGTAGATTATGACAAAGGGATGCATCACCAAGAGACAGAGCTCCATAGACAGTATTCTTTTTAAAACTTGACCCTCACCAGTTTTTCTCATTGATGAGACATATTTTGGTCTCGTGCTTTTGATAAGCCTCCTATATTTCATAATGTGTGAAGACTTCAACATTCTATGCATGACAATCTCGTTCCTTTGAAGCTCCAAGGATATAAATAGGCCATTTTCACAGCAGATAGTGCAGATCTGCCATCTGATTGCATGCACATCTCCATAGCCCTGCACCCGTCCCAGTCACAGTGTTGTCACATGCAGATGGCTGGAGGATGCGCCAGGCACAACACTGAGACAGGAATCTCACATGTTTGCTCGAAGCTTTGATTAAAACAGCAGGGTGTCAAAGCTGTCCACATAAAAACGGAGGAAGATGCTTTGATTCCTCCAACAAAAAAACAAAATCCTCTTAAACATCTCTGCCTCTGAAATACCATGACTCAATATGTGAACAAAAAACTGCCTCCCTTTGGGAAAAGGAAAAAGGACATTGGATTGTTTCTCTTTTTTGCCTTTATATTAGTTGGGCTTTTGGTCTAATCTAGTCCTGTCCATTTTTTTACTTTATATATCTGTAGTCTGAGCACTCCTTTTTGTTTTCCCCACAGAAGCATGACGGGCACTTCACTGTCATCCAGCTAGTGGGGATACTGCGTGGCATCGCCTCTGGCATGAAATACCTCTCAGACATGGGCTACGTCCACAGAGATCTGGCCGCCCGCAACATCTTGGTCAACAGCAACCTGGTGTGTAAAGTGTCGGACTTTGGCCTGTCCAGGGTGCTGGAGGACGACCCCGAGGCTGCTTATACCACCACTGTAAGTATTGTGTCCTTTCCCAAAATGTTCCACCCAATTATTAAGCATGGTCACAGCTGCCCCTAATCCACACAATGGCATCATAAGGATTGGGAGATTTCTGGGGTGGCATCTTTGTGCGGTTGAGCCTCGCTTTTATTATTTAGTGGGCGTGCTATAAAAGGCACGTGTAATTCACAGGCTACAATGGTGTCAGCTGCTGGGCTCTGTGACTAACAGCTCTTTCTGACTTGCCTGTGAAATGCTCTGCACCCGAGGCATTTTCTTCCCCCCTCTTTTCAGCAGCTGTCTCACAGTCGACTGTGAAAAGTTGGGTTCAGCTTTTTTTTTTTTTACTTCAGCTGACACTTGTGTGACCTCTATTCTTTTGGTCACTGGTGTGGGATATATTGCATTCAGAGGTCCATAAGCCATTTTCTGCATGACAGAAATCTCCGTTTGCAGGGAGAGCTGGCTGTCTTGGTCAGACGAGGAGATAGCCGTGAAGGATTTGTTGAGACTTGTGATTTGACTTTGCCCTCATGTGGAAAGAAATGGGGGGATAGGACACAGCAATTCCAGTTCCTGCAAAAACCTGTCTGGGGCTTGGACAGCAAAGACAATCTTCTTACACACCCCAGGATGAGCTCAAACGAGAGGAAACAGAGGCGACATGTGTTGTTTCTGTTCTCTGCACAGTGATGGACAAGTACATGGGAAAAACTAAACCACTAAACAATGTCTGATATGGATTGAACTTGTTAATGGATTAAGTTAAAAAAAATAGAAGCTGTATCTTGACCAAGTATCAGGTCCTAAGTCAGAGCACAACAGAGTAGCAGACCTGGCACTATCACAAGTATGTACGGTATATTATATTGATATTGTATACCATACGACATTATCTTAAATATGCATACAATTGTACCTGACCTTATCATCAGAATGTATGAATCTTTGTATGGATTTGCAGGGAGGGAAAATCCCCATAAGGTGGACTGCACCAGAAGCCATCGCCTACAGGAAGTTCTCATCAGCCAGTGATGCCTGGAGCTATGGCATAGTCATGTGGGAAGTGATGTCATATGGAGAACGGCCTTACTGGGAGATGTCCAATCAGGATGTAAGTTCAGAAGGGTTCATTCTGCTGCAGGAGAACATCCTGTTAATGCACTTAATTTCATGGCTTTTCCTGTGAAATAAAATATTATAGAGGACAACCAGGCCAGGTAGGGTGAGATTTGAGTCGCACTACATGCTAATGTTAACTGAACTTGAACTTTGACCAATTCATAAGTTCATGTCTCTGCTAAATGTAAAAATCCATACTGTATTTCTCTAACAAGTGTCATGGCTCTTGGTCTTGTCATTTGTTGAAACACTAAAGGTGTATGATGTAGGGCTGGGCGATTTGGCCTAAAATGAAAATCTCGATTGATTGAACATTTTTTTCTCGATTACGATCAATAAACAATTATTTGATTTATTTTTTAAAACTTTTTGCCCTCATAGTTCAATGATAAGTTTTGTATTGTACATGTGTTCACATATTACAAGTGAGAGATTTTTGAATGAAGGGTGCATTACTTGATTTTAAAATAATTGAAGGAAACACACTATCTACTAACTATAGTTATTTAGTGAACATCAATGTTGCTCTTGTTGCTCGGGTGTCTTAGTGTTTAAGCTCTCCATGCACGACATTGTGGTGGAATAACATAACAGAGCGGGGTCACGTGACTCCACATGCAGTAGTGGAGGGAAAGTAATTGAAACAATTGACCTGGAAAAATTTGATCGATTATAGGTTCTGAATGTCCTTGTATGATTTACCTTATATGATGTCTGAGGAGGTTTTGCTCTATCTTGCTGACCCCATGTGACTGAATGCTGCCTCTCTTGGCCTCTGAGCAGCTCAGGAGACACGCTCAGGAAATGCTTGGAGGTGCTTTCACAGACAAAAGCCCTCCTTCACCCCTTCCCCAATCCTTCAAATGCTGGCAGCAGTGGCAGGGGAGAAGAGGCCACTCAGGCCAGCAGATCTCCACCACTTCCCTCTGACACAGACAGCAGCACAGTCAGCTGGCCACAGCCGATAGGCTGCCTGTGAGTCCAGCCCAGACAGCACACCAGAGTTATAGGCTGGGTCAGACCATGCCAACCAGTCTGCCTGACAGTACAGGGATGAAACTGCATAAAGACAAGCACTGCTGCCAAAATGCCCCAAGGCTTCTGTAATTGAGACCGAATTGACTGGACAATGGTGTCATTAGCAGGCGCTGTAGTACTCCAGATTGGATTAGTGCCAACAGTAATCGCTCTGAAACAGCAGATGACCGTAGAGTTCTCACATTTAGGCGTGGTGCGGACAGAGCTGTGATGCGCGTGTGCTGTGGCGTGTGGCTGCAGGTGATCCTGTCCATAGAGGAGGGCTACCGGCTGCCGGCGCCTATGGGCTGCCCCGTGGCCCTGCACCAGCTCATGCTGCACTGCTGGCAGAAGGAACGCAGCCACCGGCCCAAGTTCACCGACGTCGTCAGCTTCCTAGACAAGCTTATCCGCAACCCCAGCAGCCTACTCACACTGGTGGAGGACATCCAGAGGTACATGGCTCACACTCACACTCCTCCACCTCTCGCACACCCCCTCTCTTCTCCCTACTGCTGTCTCTCTGTGCACCACCACCCACCCACTCGCCTAGCTCTCATTGGTATAGAGAAGCTGTTTAAACAACCTCTAGTTACACAAACCTACATGGCATTTAGAAACATGGGAAAATGTTTTATACAAGTGGGCGGCATTTTTCGTGGGGTCTATTTAGGCTTTTAAAAGTCTTAGTAAATGTGTATTTTTCCCTTTCTTTGAAGTTTACCAGAGTCTCCAGGAGATGTTCCTGACTACCCAATGTTCATTTCCATTGGTGACTGGTTGGACTCCATCAAAATGAGCCAATACAAAAATAACTTCCTGGCTGCTGGCTTCACTACACTGGACTCTGTCACCACCATGAGCATCGAGTGAGTATCACACAATCATTTAGGCTAGTCTGTGATAAAACAAAAAATAAAATAAAAGTATAATAGAATAATGATATTCTTTCCGTTCTATCCTAGAGATGTGAGGCAAATTGGAATTACGCTGATTGGACACCAGAGACGGATAGTCAGCAGTATACAGACACTGAGACTGCAGTTGCTTCAAGTTCACGAGAAGGGATTCCATGTATGAGATTGTAAAAAAAGACAATACAAGCCTGTGCCTCAGCCATCTTCCCCACAAGCAGACTTACATTCTTAGCAGGTGCAAGGCGGCACTTTTCCTGCAGACAATGGACTGGCTTGCTTACTTCAAGTTTGCAAAACTAAATCATCAAGACTGCTTGTTAACACTCAGCAGCTTCCCACAGACAATAGAGCCTGAACTGACTGGCATGTCAAAGGAAAAAAAAATTAAGCCTTGTTTGCAGTAAAAGTATGTCTATACCAAGCAACAGTATCAGTATTTAGGCCTGTAGATTTGAGAACATGATCTACAATTATTCTCTATGTTTTGTGCCCACATACCTGTTGCACATAACAGATGTGCAATCTGGAAGATTGTCCGTAATATAAATTATTTGAAGGTTTAGTACTTATTCACCACGAGGCATCTCAATAATTTATTTGATCCCAGACGTTCTGGTTTTCTTATACTTGAAAAGTAAGGAGAGATGATGTTGAAGAATGTTAATGACTTTGAAGTGTATAGTCCATTTATCAATTATAATCTAAATATATTTATATATGTGCAGTCCTGTATGTGAGAGCCCTAGTAAATGTTATTTTTTATTTTCTTATTTAAATCAGCAATATATGCAGTTTCAGTGACAAATATGGGAGAGAAAAAAAGTACTGTACACTTTCTAAATTAGCAATGGACTTTGAGAGTAGAGCAGTGGTCTTCCTCAATGGGCATCTGTGGAGAGCATAGTAGGCCTAGTCCCTGGCACACGGGAGAGTACAGTGTTTGCTGTAGTCATGGAGCTTTGCTCTTGTGGATATGTACTGTGCAGTAACTGAGATATAAGTGTCCATATATAGAAGGTCATGTGTACATAATTTGGAAAATGTTACAATTTAAAATGTCAGCATACGATACGATTCAAGAGGAAGTTAAGCTTAGGCATTCATTCAACATCACTTCATCTGGGAATCCTCTATGGTCCTCCCCACCATGGACAACAGATGAGTTGGAGGCAAAAAATAATAGAAGCCCGACAAGATGTCATATTGTGCCCGTCGTCCTCAGAGGAGGAGGGGCTGTGCCATACGACGACCACTCCATTTCATGGCTACCAGGAACACTAACATACCTCTGCTCCGCAACAGTTGGAGCCCACACACCATGGGAGAAGTCCGAGTTCTCGGAACTGTGCCAGCTCACCCAGCAGGCTGAGGAGACATTGTTTGGCAGGTTACTGCTGAGCAAAAGGAGACCGCTATAGTTGTTTTGTACAAAGTACAAGTAATTATCAAGTCTTGCATTTTATTTTTCTATGATTTCCAAAGAGACATTGTAGATCTTACACACTGTAAGAGCTGGATTATAAGGATATTTATTTGCAAATAAAAGTGAACATTTCTGATGGTGACATGACTACCATCCAAATGCATTATGTTAGTATGTCACTGTAAAATTCACCTTACTGAAGTGTAATGAGTGGGTATAACCTTTCAAACAGGTGAGTACCAGGCCTACCAAATTCCTATTTGAATGCTCTGCTGTAAAGTAATTGCTGATGTCTACTGTTGGCTACTGTATGTGTTCATAGTACATGGAGACTGTGTTCAGGACTGTATAGAATAGAAATCTTGGAGATCCAATACCACCCTCTGGTGGTGAAAATTTGTAGTAATGTATAACCTGTGAAGTCTTTCAGTGATTCAAACATGCACTAGTTTGCTGGTGTGCTAGTTTGTATAACTTGTTATGTTAATTTGATTGGTCAAAGAATGTAAAAACTGAAGACACGTATATGAGGGCCTACAATCTAATAACACATTAGTGTGTGCACATACTACTTGAACATGGGTTGGACTGGATACATTGCCATGCACTAGCCATGATATTTGATTTATTTTGCATTTCTGACATAAACCTCCAGTGAACACTATGCAAACACAGTGTGGTATCAAGTTTTAATATTTGCCTAAAACATCACATCAACATACAAAGACAAAAAAATACTGTTGCAAATAACATGAGTTAGACATACAGCTTAAAGCATGAAGCTGAAGGGCAAAAGTAAAGTATGTGTTTAATAAATAAAAAATGTGTTCATAATGGAAAGACAAAATAACAAATGCAATATAAATAGTTCATATATCTATACAACTAGATTAATTACATGTCATAAATATACATTTTCTAGAACATATTAAAATATATTTAAATACAAAATGTTTCAGACACAGCACATACGTCTTGATGGGTACACTATGTATCAAAACATTCTACTTTTATTTTCACCAAACCACTAGCTGTAGGCTACTGGGTGAATTTGAATTTTCCTTTTTGTCTGATGCACATACCAAGGAGTTAATAAAAGTAGCCTTTATATCAGAAATGTGCAATATCAAAACCTCCAAAACTGCCTATGGTATAATGGAGGGGATGTGTGTGAGGGAGGTCTCAGTCCTGCTTAAGGAACATGTACATGATCTCTGTGTGGAAGTGAGCACAGGCATTGAGAAGACTGCACAGGTTCTGGAATGTCTCCTGGTTCTCATTACGATTGCCTGCATGGATCAGACACACACATGAAGACCTCACCAATTGCCACTCCTTACCTCTCTTTTAAACTGGTAACTTCCTTTCCATTGAGCAAATATTTAGACATCACAGGTATTTACTAAAGAGACCCTCAGTCCTCGGAGTGGCACAAAGCTAGATGAGAAAGATGAACTCAGCAGCCTAACACTGACCTGACATAATGAGCTCATACATCTCCATGGAGACCTCTGACAGCATGTTCTCCACACTCTGAAGGAAAGACCACTTCTCGGGAGCTCCGGGGAACACATTGCACAGCTGTTGCATCATCTTAACCGACCAACTCATACAGTAACCGTCCTTCTCTGATACCTGAGGAATGCATTTCAAGCAGTTCACTATTTGTACATGTGTGAGTGTGAAGAAGGCTTTAAGTTTGGTAGATCAAACTAAGAATAGATCAGAATGTTCCAAAAAAAAAACCCACTGGAGAGAGGTCTTAAAGATCTAATAAATTAGTCCACACAAATTAAACTATTACATTATGTTGGATGTTTGATGCATGGTGGCCTAAAGAATCATCTACCTTTGTCATCCAGCTCTGATTCGTGTTTGTATCTTCATTTTCAATGCAACCTAAATTAATAAACCTATACACACTACATAAGAGTATATTGTTCTTTCTATGAAATCTGTGTTCCTCGGCTTATTTGCCCATGTTACTAGATAAAATAAATGATCAGATGTTTGTGACAGTGATAAGGCCTGCAGAGCTGTGTAGAGACTCAAACTCATTCTCCACTCCCTTATGTTGCATACTAGTGAACAAACATTCCCCTTACCCACACTGACTCACTGAGCTAGTGCTTCTGCAGAGGCACAGCTGGCCAAACACAATGTTGAGAACAGGTGGAACAGATGACAAGAATGCAGCTTCTTTTCTCATCACAAAAACGGAATGCATGTTTGCTGACAGTGATTTTAACTTCTAATCCCTGACTTACCAGGATAATAAAAACAAGGAGTTGAGAGATGTCAAAGAGTCTTCCGTTAATGGCTTTGCTGGCAAGTACACTGTAACAGATGTTGTTTCCACAAAGGATCAGTAGGCGTGCCATGTTCTCCAGGTACCAGGGCTGGGGCAAGACTGGCAGATGAAGAAGCAGAATTTGAAAAATAACACAAACACAACAAGGTACACTCAGTGTTTTAATACTTCAGAATATTTGAATGCAGCATTGTCTAGAAATGTATGTAACCTGTCTGTAACAGCTTCCTTTCCCAAATAGCTCACCTGCCATCTCATCAACAATGCCAAGCACGCTGTCTGCTGTCCAATCCTTAGCATCGGCATCACTGTACAATAAGATGATTGCTTTGGCCAGGTCCCATAGACTGCACTGTGCCACAGCTCCAACACACACATTTTGCCATCCAAGATGCCCTGTGGCAAAAACACTGAAATCAGCTGTTTGCATTGATGGAGACACAATCTAGTCAGTTGGAATCTGAATGGAGGGTCGGAGGGCCCGGTACCATTGGGCTGGAGCGGCCCATAGAGGATGAAGAGCAGGCGGGCCTGGCTGACCATGGGCCAAGGCTTCAGGATGCAAGTGAGCCAGAAGAGGGAGTCCTGGCGAGTCTGACGCAGGTCCAGCAGCACCTTTCTGCAGAGGTTACGAATCTGCTGCTCCAGCTTAGGACAGGATCCTGCCACCAACGCACAAAGCACTTCAATGTCACCTGGTGACAGGTGAAACTACCATCATTACACAACTATCATAATATCAAAATAGTTTTAGAGTAAGATCACATGTTAGCTAGACCATAACAATTCATCTAACTTTCAGAGAGTCTATCTGCAACTAGGCCAAGGGGATGAATACACTCGTTACTGACTAGGATTTTTATAAAAATCAAATTTCAAATCAAAATCTGTCATAAACACAATTAGCATTACAACCACATGTTTCTTTGTCTAACATACATTATAACAAGATATAACAACAGTATAACAAGATGCTTTCATTGCTGTAATGAAATGATGTATCAAGGCCTTGTGAGGCTTTAATATTTTTAATTTAAGACAGCCTACCTGGTTTGCTTGTGACAACTGTCTCAATCTTTCGGGTTAGGTTGGTGAATTCACACAAAAAGTTGAACACACGGTGGCACTCTAATTCATCCCATCCTGCTATCAAGGTCTGTTCAATTAATTAGTAGGAGTGGTCAACAAAGATTAAGCAAATGGAAAGTCTACTTTTTCAATGCAATTGTAAAAACATAATGCTAAGAAAAAATGTATTACATGTTAAGACAATAGATTTCTAACTGCCGATAATATTCTTCACTTTGAACTGTGCAGCTAGAAAACAGGGTTTGTCTAAATTGCCTATCTAAACTAAATTGTAGGTATGATTGGTGGCATGTAAGGGTGTTTATAATCAAGGTCAATTTACCTGTAGAAACATTCCATAACATGAAAAACCTAAACAACCAGCCACTGTACATTGGTCCAGGGTAAAACAAGGCATCTGAAAATAGAGTTAATCCAGTTAATTCTCGTCTTTGTGCAGGGCCTCACTCAATACTTTACTTAACTGTTAAAGATGTGTTAAAGATTACTAGTATGAAATTAACTGTTAAATAAAGATTCTTATGGATAAGCAATATTAACTTGATGGGACAGTGGAGAGTAAAATTAGAATTTACTGTCTGTCTACTTCTGCTTGTCTGCCATTAAAGAAATAACTCAAGTTTCTTGACTTGCATTTGAGCCCTTCTACATAAACCTTACAAGGTGTCTACGATTGTGAATGCTGCAAAACTTGTGTATATAGAGCTTGGCCAACCCTGGCCCACCAATCAGGGCTAGCGCGTGTGGATGGCCTTGAAGATGAGGATGGCAGCCAGGAGAGAGAGGGTGACAACAGTGACCAGTGAAAGTGTTACTGTTGTTGTGAAACTTTATTTATAACTTTATATTTATAACTTTACATATAATTTTTCGTTTTACATCTACTGAACTCTTTCTTTCTATTGAATGGAAGTTACTTTGTGTGTGAATAAAAATGGCTACAATTTCCTTGGCAGTATGAGTGCAGTTTGTCTGATGTTAACCTTTGGAGGCTGCTCTTACTGATAAAATTTAACCCAGAGCTTTGTGATAGTGGCCAAATACAGTATCTAAGCATTTTTAATTGCTGTGCTTACGCAATGCTAAAGGGACAATGCCTTTTGGGGACTCTATGAGAAAAATATTTAGTTTCAATACATGGATAAAATGTTTTGTGAGAGAAAGTAGCTTGGAGGTGATCTATGCTGTTGTGCTGAACCATCCAAGTTATTTTTGGCAAAATCACATAAGTCAATGCAAATGTGCCAAATCAATTGGGGATTTTGATCATATTGACCTTGTTGAAGCATGTATAAACAGCTTTTGCTATTGAGCTGTAGTGCTATGCAGAACTATAAGACTGTTTGGCCAAATTATCTTTTATTTTTATGAATGTATTGTGAATTACTGTTCAGTAAATGTGCCACAGCAACAGAGAAAAACTGTACCACAGAAGTAGAATTATATTATTTTGACCTTGTGAGGCGAATTTGGTCTCTGAATTTATCCCAGTGGTGAATTTGTGAGTACACGCAGCACCTATGTTGTAACAAATTCTAGCTCTCAGCAAGCCCAAAAGAGGACTCCAAGCTGATTCACTCCCTTAAAGGTCTCATTCCATCCTATTTTCATTAATTTTGTGGTGGTCTCTTGTCTAAAATAATGTCATGAGAGTTGGTTTTGACAAAAAATATGCTGTGGTTATCTTGTTTCAAGCTATTTTAGTTAGGTGAAAACGAGAGCAGGGATAGCTCGAGAGGATTCTTATGAATAATAATGATATGCAAATGTTTCGCCTCTGATTGGCTAACAACACTGTGACGCTCCCTCTAGTGGGTCTGTCTGCAAGCAGCCTAACGTTTTCTTGAGGGCGGGTTAACTGCATAGCTAATGTTCAAATTAACGTACATTTGTACGGCTTTTCCGATTCGCTCGTTTTTCCCAACAGTTTTCTATCACAGGCGAATACAGACTACAGGGGTAGGAGAGCATTTTTAAGTTGAGCATAGAAGTACAACTTGGGCTGACCAATGGTAATGTAAAAACATCAAGTCTTAAATGGTTTATTTTGGAAGGAGACCTTTAAACCACCACCCACCCCTGGCATAATTTGATGGACATGATGTAATTAAAACTATACTTAAACCAGCTGAAATCTGGTTAATATAAAAGATGTTCATCAATGTTGTGGACTTTGGCTGCATTAGGCTACCTGTGAAAATCTGCTACTCATGAACTTCAACCTGTCTTTCGTAGGCAATAAAAGGGTGCATCTCTTGAAGAGTAAACCTTTAAAAAAGAAGAAATTATGAAACACTGCACCATTTTAGTCATGTGAGAATGTTAGTTGTGAGAGTTTGCACTGAAAGCAGCACAAAGCAATTGATCTCATTTCTAAGAATACAATTTTAATAGGAATGATAAGAACTTTCTTTGGATGTGCTTCATGTCTTCTCAGGTTTTGTGTTATTCAATAAAATAAACATTCAAAATAAATGTTGGATAGTGACAACTGGTCAGTGAAAGTTACCAAGAGAGCGGTAATGACTGAAGACCAATGGCTCCTCCTTTGGTGAGTTGCAATGGTGAAAATTCCACAAAACCATCCTGTTCTTCCAGGACAAAGTGGATATGTGGCTCACAATATAGTTGCTGATGGCTTTTGATACCATACTGAGTACACTAATATCTGAGACTTGAAAAAAAAGACAAAGAATCAAATATGACAATTATTGACTATTCAATTTGTTGACAGCAAATTACTGGCCCAAATTGTTCTGAACACAGTCCAGACCCACATGTCAATTGATTCATATTATACCATTATTTGACATGACCATCTATTCTCACCTCTCAAGTGATCCAAAATTAAATCAAAGACTTCTGAGGGCAGTCTTTCAAAGAAACTGAGGTAAGCTTTGCACTGACTCCTGGTAAGTATTCTCCTTGAGTATGGTTGTTTCTTCCTGGGCTTGCATTGGTTGCGTCGCTTCGAGAACTGTTTCAATGCAGCAGACATCTCCGGGAATGTTATCTTGGTCTAATAGTAACCTACATTTAAATATATCTATTAGAAACTATGAATGTCAGTGGTATGTAATCGTCGACGATATTGTTGTGTCTTTGAGGGAGATGTATGTTCACAGTTTCCCCTAAAGACAAGTTTTGACTCTTCTATGAAAAGTTAGCCTAGCTAGTATACAGTTAGCCAACTACTTCAGGAAATGGACCATGTCGTTACATGTCATTCAGTGTTACTGTACACTCATTTCAACCAGTTGTAATTTATTTGGCATTTTTCTGACTAAAAACTGAATGTTGACAGCTAGTTAACTGTACTTTGCTAAAAGTCATCAATTAACATTAGCCGCAAGTCAGGCTAAAGAGAGCAGATTGATCAAAACAATAGCCTTAACTAAAGTCAACATTATCTCCTCCAATATAGCATTTGAGTGTGCGTTTTCCTTGGAAACACCCAAGCTGTCCAATGTCAAAAGTTTGGAAAGTTACGTTAATGATACCTTTACAGCGTTGTTAACCCCACAAATGACGAATAATTGGAGTTGGCAACAGTGACTCCCCCTTTCGCGTGTCAAAATACTTGAGCTTGGGTTCGTTTTTTGTTTGTGTGCCGCGAAAAAAAAATCTCGTGCCACTGATTTGTGTGTTGTGGCCATTGGTCGTTGTGGCCATGTTATGCTATGGCTATGATATTCTAAAAGCATTTCTGTGTAAACCTTGTGTCTGTTTAGATTATTTATCTACCACTCTCTTCAGTTTTTCCACTCATTCCGTTCTGAGCAAAGATTATTAGTGCCCCCTGCTGCTGTTTAGATGCATCCAGTAGTAGTAGTAGTAGTAGTAGTAGTAGTGGCTGAAATAGCCGTTATTAGCCTAGTAGCCTAGGCCTATTATATAAATAGTCAAATGACTAAATACAGTTTAGTAGGCAGAATTTGTCAAATCTATTTAGTATGCTGTAGGATGTACCAGACTTTTTTGTCCTAATTCAACTAGGACATCCACTTCAGCAGCGAGTTTTACCTTGTAAGTATGATCAGCCTCACCAGATGTACTTTTATTATCCTTTCCCTCTAGCAAATGGGCTGTTGACTGTCTGCTGTCTGCCAAGGCCCTGGGCTGGAGCTATGTGAAGAACCCCTGACACCCTGTCAGTGACAGCAAGGAAGTGCCCATGAGTGATGTGCTAATGATGTTTACCATCTGACCAGATCCACACTTGGCAAAACAATAAGCCCTGTTTAGCCAGCAACTGGAGCTGAAGGAACTACATTGTGGCGCTGGTACTGACCAGCTCATCAAGCATTTTACAACTGCTGCTTTATCAACCAAATGAGACTACCAACACATCCCCACATCTCAGGATTGTCTGCCCATGACTTATCTGACACAGGTAGGGTGTATTTTTACCTATCACAGAGTTGAAATGCATGTAGTAGGAATAACATGATTTATTTATGGTAATAGAGGGTGTAAATTAGTGAGGGCAGAAATCCCAAAGCTGATAACATGATACAAGAGGAAGCAAGGAAGCAACTGACCTTCTACCAGGAATGGGACTTGAAGTTTGAACTTTACACCTCAATTTGTCTGTTCTGTCTCTATTAAGTCTGCTGCTTTTTAAAATAAATGTAAATTGAAAAAATGCTTACATTTATTTGTTTTAATCACCACATGTAATGTAGCATTTTATCATGATTAATCATAATAATAATTATGTTGACTGCATTTGCACTGGATGGATTACTGAGAACACTTTAATAGAACATGACATTATATTTGTCACTTTCCTAAAATAACCCCTATCAGTTATCCCCATAGTTATTGTTTGAAAAAAGTATTATTCCTGAAAAACCTAAAAATAAAATGAATCCGGAATTATTATTTTAGGTAGATGACGTGAGGGTCAGGTGAAGGTTGTCGATGAGTCATATGCAGTTATGGAAGCAGTAATGCTGATTAGCTAATGGTTTGTTCTAAAACAGATTTTATTTAAAACTATTTTATAGGGAGCGTAGAGTGTGATTTTTGCCCTGCAGGCATCATGTCCATCATTGCCATTGTTTTTTCATTCACACAATTGGACCCCCATGGCTCTGGGTGTCACTGAACAGTCAAGTGTGCTGTCTGTCAGAACAGCAATGGTGCTGATTCCTCAATAGGACCTGATGGTTGGCATGTTAATGAGGTAGTTAATGAGTAAGTGGCCTACATGTTGCTTCAGCTCCACTGTCAGATTATAATTCACACACACACATTCTAGAAATGACCTTTAATGAGATGTGTTAGAGATTGAGGAGGTCCTATTCTGTTCTGTAACATATTTCCCACTATTTGATATATCTTTATGAAATACGAATTACATCATAATCAGAGCAGAATTAGTAGTTGTTTAGTAGTAGTTTAGTTTTCAATGTTTAACTCACCTAGCCAAAGGCAGCTTCTGTCTAGAACTGTGTGTTAGGTTATTAATTTCTGAAAATATCCATATCTGGTGGTTTAAGGTACAGAACATATTATCTAAATATAGCTGTATTGTACAAAATAAAGCCTTTGGTGTAAATGCATCAATTAGTATTAGGGAGGGGGTTAGCATTTTCTGAAAGTGAATGTTTTGTTGTTTTAACTCAGACAGACCTCTGTGAATGTTTAATTATTCTCTTCACCTCTAAAGCTCGCTTGTTTACACCCACAGGAGCTTGTGAAACAGGTGAAGCTTATCACATCCCACATTAGTCACGCAGGCAGTCCCAGGCTAAAGGAACTCTTGAGTCTCAGTGGAAGAAGGCTTCAAGACTGTGACTGATTTCACAAGCGTATGTGTTAAACCATAGGGAATCTGATTCAAAAGCAAAGGACCTGTTTACACCCAATTAAGGAGCTACTCCCAATTCTTCGTGAGAAGAGAGGACTTGTTCAGTAGGCCATGGCCAGCATGGGACTGCAGTTGCTGGGTTTCATACTGGGCCTGCTAGGTCTGCTGGGGGGAGTGGTAGCCACTCTACTGCCCCAATGGCGTCGCACAGCCTATGTGGGCTCCAACATCATCACTGCCAGCTGCTACATGAAAGGCCTCTGGATGGACTGTGTGTGGCACAGCACAGGCATTTATCAGTGTGAGCTGCACCGCTCAATGCTGGCCCTGCCGTTGGACGTGCAGGCTGCCCGCGCACTCATGCTCCTATCCTGTGCCAGCTCCATCCTGGCTATTGCACTTTCCACAGTGGGCATGAAGTGCACATATTGTGCTCAGAGAGGCACCACCAAGCGCACCATGGCCAGGTGTGGGGGACTCTGCTTCCTTGTAGCAGGACTCCTCTGTCTCACCACTGTGTCTTGGACCACCAGCAATGTCATCAGAGACTTCTACAACCCTTTCTACAGCTATGGGATGAAATACGAGATAGGATGGTCTGTCTATATCGGCTATGCCTCATGTCCCCTTAGCGGGTTTGGGGGAGTGATTCTGTGTTCAACCTGTGGAGAATCCCATGTGCCGAACCATGCCACCACACTCAATGCTATACCTCAGACAGCCCCAGCTTACCAGCCCCATGCTGCCTACAAGAGCAATCACACACCATCTCCAACGTCTGCCTCCAGCAGTGGCTACAGACTCAGTGATTATGTTTGAGCATTGTCGGGGTTAAAGCAAACTTTAGTATTTTATGGCAAGCAAGTGCTGAACATTTTACTAAGTTTGTAGGTAATTTTTAATTAACATGCCTAACACCATAGTTTTTGTTATGTTTGAAAAGTCACAACATGGGTTGGCACTGTGGTGTGGTGTGTTTATATGTAAAGTTATGTCTTAGTCTATTACTCCATTGTAATAGTGTAATTTTTACAATACAGAAATGTCAATGTAACATATAGATGGAGATAAACATTGACATAGAGATGGGAAAAGAAATAAGGGAAAAGAGATGTGAAAAGTACACATTGTGGCAAAAGTGTAAGGTCTGACTTGACATCCTTACTCTAGTAAAAATAAAAAGTACAGATTCTGACATATACTTAAAGTATAAATGTAAAAACTATAGAATATCCTCTTTAAAAGACTATTTTGATTATTGTTTTTGACAACACTGTAGTCTGCAATATGCTAGTAAACCTCTGTAACAGTCTGTAACAAGTAATTGACTAGACTAATGTATTTCAGAACATGCTACCATTATCCCACCCACGTTGGAATCGGTTTTAATATTGGGAAGGTATGTTGCTAACTTAAAACATTGCTACATCTCTTCTTATGCATTAAGAAAAAAGTAGCTAACATGTTTTTAAGAAGTAAGAAATATAAAGTTCAGATTTTTTTGTTAAATTGTAGTGGAATAATTCAATTTCAATTCAATTTTATTTATATAGCGCATTTTTACAAAAGGCATGTCTCAAGGCGCTTAACACAAAGAGGCCCAATGAGCAACGGGCAAGGAAAAACTTCCTATCAGCGTTTTTTGTTTTTACTTGTTAAAGTAAAGGAAGAAACCTTGGGCAGTTCCGACAGCTCAAGGGGCTAACCCAACTGCCTAGGGCAGGTTTTCAGTCTATCAGATGGTGTTTAGTCCACTATTATTCCATTAGGTACACATTATAAGAAAATTGTGGTATAAATAAAGTAATATAGGAGTCCTACTATAATCCCAGGATATAGTCCCATGTCATTAGGTGCTGTCAGGCCAGGGGCCAGCTGGAGGCTGTATCAATCAGGTCTGTGGAGCTGAAGAATTAGAAGAATTATACTCTTTATACTGAAGGCAGCCCGCCCAGGAAGCTATAGATACAGGACAGGCAGTGGAAGGCAGGGGTGTCCCTCAGTAGGGAGGTAGTGGCATGGACTGTTGAGTGGGTTGAGGACCATTCAGGAGTGCCGCCGGATCAAACGTAGGAAGAAGGTCCTCAGCAGGATGGCATGTTCGGTGGGGTTGGTTGGGTACCCAGGAGGCAAGAGCTGCACGATCAGGCAGTACAAGACGGTGATGACTCACGGCAGGGTGGTAATGGCATGGAAAGTCAGAGAGGAGATGAGATAGAACAGTCCCCATTAGATTTCAGAGAATGTGAGTTATATTGCAACCATGTATAGATGTTGGCTAAGTGATGAGAGAGAAAGAAATGGAGAGGAAAGAGAGAGGAGGAGAAAGAGTGAAAATTGTACGGCTTAACATATGGGTGGTTTGTGGCGGCATTAATCTATAGCAGCATAACTAAGGAATAATGTATAACAAGCCAACACCACCAAAGGAATGGTCTGTTGCCACCAAGGCCTGGACGGGAGCTTACAGCATAGAAAGTAAAAGTCAGAAAAACAAATACTCAAGTAAATTATAGATATTTGAAAATGCTACAGTATTTATATTATAATAGTATTTATATTGTATATTACTTCCCATCTCAGCACATAACACAGTTTGGCTAATAACACTTTACCTTGTTCTTGTTCCAAGTTGTGGGCTGCCTGTACACAAAGCCAGCCACATGGGGGCAGTAATTACATTATGAACGATGATAAGAGAAAGAAAGGGGTCTTTATACAGTCAGTGTTTTCCAGGTGGCGCTGTAGCCTACTTAAAAGCCTTCTGTGTATTTGCTGTGTAGGCTCCACTTAAAAATCACTCAGTTTAATGCTCAATACCCTGAAAAATGGAAATTGTGCAACTGTTACCTAAAAATTAAATGTTGTAAAATAGATTAGTAAAAATGTCTAGACTAAAACCAGCCGGTGACAGCCTAATTCTAGTACGCATACATTTTAAGTGTTTGTGTGCAAAACTTGGACCTGGGTAAGCCAATTAGAAGTGGTTTGTTTATTTGCACATGGTAATTGGTCCTTTCCGCACTTCCCATTAGAACTGTATGCCATTAAATTGGAAGTAAACTTATTCTTAGGCTAACCTTGTCACGTTTATGAGTCGACCTTTCATGAGTCACACAGGCCTAGCATGCATGTTCTCCGTGTGGAAGGGGAGGGGGAAAAGATGAGAAAGAATTTAATAAGGCAGGCAATTTATGTGACTGCGGGTCTTGTGAACTCCACTGTCATATTTGTTTCAGAACTTCAGCACCATGGACAGAGGACGCATATTCAATGTCTGTCTTTTTGGGGGAATTGATAGTCTCTCCACAAGCTCTAATTCACAAGCAAACAGTAGCCTAAACAAAACAAGCTTTATCTGTCTATTTTTAGTGTTGGAAAGTCGCAGACACGCCCTCCAATTATTAAGAATTTGCTAATTAAAAGTGAATTGGATTGGCGATGGATTTATAACTTTGTATTAATAAATGTAATAACCCAATTGGTGATTGGTCTGGTATTATTTTTTGCAAATATCTGAAAATAGGCGTCTGCAACTCTTCAAAATCAACTTTTCAAATCCTGAAGCCCATTGGTCTGCATATTAGACTGGGGAATTCAGACAAAATGGCTAATCATCGAAAATTGATAACCTACCCCCTAATATACCATTACATATTTGTTGCTTTTCATTCGGAATAGACCAGTAATTAACCATCTTTAGAAGACTTTATAAAATGTTTCTTGTTTGAACTGACAGCCTTATTCATAAAGCGACCTTCATTCCCATCTCTCTGACGTTCATCTTCCTCAGACCTCTGACGAAAACATCTCCCTTAAAAGACACCGTTAGGAAATACGCACGCTTCCCTTGGATTTCGTTGGATTACCCCCTCCAGATTTCTTTCAAAGGGGCAAAACAGACTGTCAGAATATTTTGAGGACGTTTGTCAGCTCTTTTTCAGAGGTGAGATGTTTTAGTAGGGTTAAAAATTTGGATCTGGTGGACCGTTGAGCAAACTTTGAACACCCTTTTATCTATAACCTTATTGGCTTCAAATGGGTGTTTGAAAAGCCAGCGGCTGGTGTCTGATAAAAAAAAATAACAATTACGAAGTGGGCTACCATAGTATCATTTTGCGATGTAGACTTCGGATAGGATGTAGCATAGTCTAGGTGGTATTTTTGTCTTGTATTAGGCTGTATGCACAGACACAGACAGGAACACATTATAACTTCTTTATTAACCATACGGTCACAGAAAAGTTTTATCTGCATCTGCAAAGTTTTGTCTACAATGAAACGTTTAGGCTACCACTTCCAGTCCTTCCTGCTTAATTTATGAAAAGCTATATTTTGAGTGTATTTTAAAAACAGGAAAGTGTGGAGAACATCCAGTTGGTTAGTGGAAACTAATACAAGTCTTGCATTGCTTTTCATTTAACGTTTCTCATTTGTCATTTCTATCTCATTTCTGACACTAGTTGATATTTCTTGGATTGCCTCCATTTTCTTCAATCACTCCTTTTGCATTCTTCCGTCAGGTCTCAATGAACATCAGGTCGTTGGGCAGAGTCTGATCCAGCAAGAGGATGGCCATCCACGCAGAAGGACTGGTGGCAATTGTTGTCTTCTATGTGCTGATTCTGGTAGTTGGAATATGGGCAGCGTGGAAAAACAAAAATTCCGGCGCAGGGGAAGGTGCAGACCAAAGTGAGACAATAATGGTTGGTGGAAGGGACATTGGATTATTTGTTGGTGGATTCACTATGACTGGTGAGTCCGTTGTGCTTTCGGCTTTTGGGAAAAGCATTACTATTTCTGAAACTTTGTAAAAGAAATAGGACTAGAAAAAGATAAACATCAGGGCAAATGTGCAATACTGACAAATCGAACTTTTATGTCTTTAAATCTCTGAATAACATGCACATTTGCAAAAGTATGTGTGTGTGCGTCTGTGTATGTGTGAGAGAGAGTGGGTGAGTATGTGCTGCGCGCAAGCTTTCGTCCGTCCGATCGTGTGTGTATGTGTGTGCGCGCGCGCTATGTGAGATATAAAAAACACTATTTACATGTTAGTAAACCTGAAGTTTCCAAATATGTATGCCCTGTACCACATCTTGTTATGATATTTATCTTTTGTTCTATATAGATAGTGGTAAAATGTTCATGAGACAGTAGTCTAGTCTTATAGTTCAGTCTTGTAGGATATGAAATTCTGCATGTTCACCATGGGTTGATAATATAAGCAATTAAAATAAGTCTTGTATTTGGATTTAGATATTCATGCCACTTGTTTTAACTACATTGGGAAATCTAACTGACTGAAAGTGAACTAATAAAAACACAAATGCACCAACAAATAAAAACTAAAACATAGTGTTAATTTTCCAGCAACCTGGGTCGGAGGAGGCTACATCAATGGCACAGCTGAATATGTGTATTTGCCTGGGTTTGGTCTGGCCTGGGCGCAGGCTCCATTTGGATATGCACTGAGCTTGGTTGTAGGTATGAAACCTTCTTATACCAGATAGGAACACTGATTGTGTCCAGTTCTCGAAAAGTCACAAAGAATATTTTAAAATGCTAGGAAAACAGTAAATAGGTCTATAAATAACAGTGTTAACAAATTATTACTCAGAAACCATATAGAAATAATTGTTCTACATTCTGTGGTGTCAAAAGATTGATTTGGTAGGTTTGGCACATGCTTGGTCTCTATATGCTGTGGTGTTCTAACTCCAGGTGGATTGTTCTTTGCCAAGCCCATGCGGTCCAAAGGATATGTGACTATGCTGGATCCCTTTCAGCAGATCTATGGCAAAAGAATGGGGGGGCTGCTCTTTATTCCGGCTCTCATGGGAGAGATATTCTGGTCAGCTGCCATCCTGTCAGCTCTGGGTATGTTACACTTGTCCCTACTCTTGATGATCCAATTCATTCATCACAGTAGCTCTCTGATCAGGTCCACATAAAGTCTTTTATTGTTCAATTATTACAGACTGAAATATTTGCATGGTTCTCCATGCTGATTTTACAGTATTTACATTGCATTTGTAGCCTTCATAAGTAAAAATACGCAAATAAAATTAAATGCAATTAAATAATATAGATTTGGATTTCTATACATGGTACATAAATAGTGTTTTTGTTTTCACTTTAACAATAACTGTTTCCTTTCTGGTGCTCTAGGAGCCACACTGAGCGTGATCGTGGACATCAACATCAATATGTCTGTCATGATCTCAGCACTCATTGCCATCTTCTACACTTTGGTTGGAGGTCTTTATTCTGTGGCGTACACAGATGTTGTTCAACTATTCTGCATATTTGTCGGCTTGGTGAGTGCAAATTCCCTTATACATATATATATAATAACAACCAAACAACACAAGTAATAATTTAAGAAAACAATACCTCAAATGTTCTGTTTTATTCCCAAATGGCTTCCACTATGCTTAGATAACAAAGTGGAAAAGTGGAGGAGATAACATAGGGAAAAGCTGAGAAGCTAAGAGACACTTGAAACATTTTAATTAGTTAAAAGTAGGCATTGACTGTTAAATGTTATGTTAGAGTCTGATCCAGTAATATTACATATTGACAGGGTTAAGGTTTCCTATAACATTTGTTGATATTACATGTACTTTTTTTGTCCTGCTGTAGTCAGCATTTCAGAATGCCAATGAAACCTGTCACTGGGTTTGGTTTACTCTCATTGGAAACATCTTATCAAAAATTGAAATCATTTAGGTATGATATTGCAAGAGTTTATTTGAGAGTTCTGGATTTGTGTCAGATGTATTTTCATTTGGGTCTTTAACAGTGGATCAGTGTGCCTTTTGCTCTCTCAAATCCTGCTGTGGCAAGTATTGGTGTGACTGCAGTTGAGAATGTTCATCAAGAACCATGGCTGGGCAGCATCAATCCATCCGATGGGTGGTTGTGGATGGACAACTTTTGCCTTCTGGTAAACACTCATCCAGAATCCATACCCCTTGTCATTAGAGTTCGAATGAAGTAAATCTTTTCAGTTTTCAGTTTTTTGTGACGTTGAAGCTGAAGTTCAGTGTAAATATTTTTTCATGATCTCTCTAAGTGTCTCATTATCTCTCTTATCTTGTTCTAAGTGGGTGCTTTCTCTGTGCAATGTTTTTTTTCTAGATGTTGGGGGGCATCCCGTGGCAGGTGTATTTCCAGAGAGTTCTCTCAGCCTCCTCGGCTACCTACGCTCAAGTTCTGTCATTTCTTGCTGCCTTCGGCTGTATTGTTATGGCAGTGCCATCTGTTCTCATTGGAGCCATAGGTGCCTCCACCGGTAAGCTGACTTGTACAGACACGTCATATTGATCCGTCATCATGGTACACCCAGAGTAAAGCAACAGCTTTTTCCTTGCTTTCAAGTCCTCTGTTCTTTTCTTTCTGTCAAGTAATGTAGTCTCCAATGAGATTCTGTGATTCTTTATGTTTATTTACAGTGAGAAATCCTTTAATACTATGTTTTGAGAATGCACGAGTACACCCTGGAGCTGTCTCTGCTCTTGCGTGAATAGATTTGAAATGACTCGAGATCTTAAGGAAAAAGATATGACTGACTTGTAAACGACAACAGATGGCTCCCGTCATCCATTATTTAGGAGCACTCATTTAACTGAGAATTTTGTGAATATTGCATCTGAAGGGGTTTAATTAATTTTGTTTATCTGGAGCTGAAGACATGGCTAATCACTGACAGTGATTTCTTTGAGATCTGGGAGTACAAACCAGTCAGGCTGACAAGAGAACTTCATGGATGAGTGGAAGAATTTCAGTGCCTGTAATAGAACATTTTTTTGTACATGCTTCCTACTGAGTAGCCTGTCTTTTTTTTTTTTTTTTTTTAAATGACTGAATATCGAAAAATAACTATTTCATTGTGGTTTTACGTTTTCCCTATAATACAGGTACAATAACAACATAACAAGTTGCTCATATTGTTTCAGATTGGAACCAGACAAGCTATGGCTCTGTCTCGCCCAAGGATAATGAGGAGTCAGATATGATCCTCCCTATTGTGCTTCAGCATCTGTGCCCTCCCTATATCTCCTTTTTTGGCCTGGGGGCAGTATCAGCAGCCGTGATGTCATCTGCCGACTCATCCATTCTTTCAGCGAGTTCCATGTTTGCCCGAAACATCTACCAGCAAGCTTTCCGCCAGTCGGTAAGAGACATTTTGTCCAGAATCAGAACATACTGCTGGTTATTTGCTCCATCATCTTTGAAAATCCAGAGTGACCCATGGCATCCATTCATTTACATGGTGTCTGAAAATAAAAATGGGTTGTGTCCTGACAAACTTAAAGCCTCCTACCAGATGACATTTACCGTAAAAAAAAATACACATTACTAATAATTGGTGTCATAAATGGTGAAATTTTAAAACAGTCATATTAAATTGTAGCCCCCAGAGACCACCAAATGATGCACCTCAGAGCCTACCCTATAATGCCCTAGCATAGTTCTCAAAAGTTTTTTTCTTTTAATTACTTTTTGATTAACTACTATAATCACTATAAGAGGTCTGCATGTTTTGTAGTCTATACATACTGTAGGATTATTTTCAAAGCTACCAGCACATCAACCTGCTGCCAGGTTGAGAGGAAGGTATTAAATTCGACCACATAGAAGCCTGATAGTTTTAAACATGTGTTTATAGTTTATAGTAAACATGTGTTTACTAATATTGGAGAACAGCTTATTCAAAAAAGCTTTTCTTATTCTCAATGTTCTTGCTTTTAAACTGTCATTGTGTAGGCCTCCGACCGTGAGATCATCTGGGTAATGAGGATCACCATCTTTGTTTTTGGAGCCTTAGCAACAGCCATGGCCCTGCTCACCGGCACGGTGTATGGCTTGTGGTACCTGAGCTCAGACCTGGTCTATGTCATCATCTTCCCTCAGCTGCTCAGTGTGCTTTTTATCAAAGGCACCAACACATACGGCTCAGTGGCTGGCTACATATTTGGCCTTTTGCTGCGCATCGGAGGTGGGGAGCCATACCTTAAACTTCCACCATTTATCTGTTACCCTGGCTGCTACGTGGAGGCCAAGACACATCGGCTGACCATGGAAACTGAATATATCACTGTTCAAAAATTTCCCTTCAAGACAGTGTCAATGCTCGCTTCCTTCTTGGGTAACGTGGCTTTCTCGTATCTCGCCAAGTATCTGTTTGAAAGTGGGACGCTGTCGCCAAAGTATGACTTCTTGGATGCTGTCCTTTCAAAGCACAGTACAGAGATCATGGATAAAACTACTCTGGTGGGCAATGACAATATCATCCTGTCAGAGATGGCCCCAGTCAAGCCCCGTCTCAGCACATCCTTGGCGGGAACGTTCACGAACAAAGAGGCTCTCAGCGATGAGGGAGACTCCAGCCCAGACTCCAACAATGAACATGACTGAAAGAATCCCCTTGGGCTGTGAGCATTAGTCAAGCAGCACTATATTAGTTGTCCTGTGTTGACTTCATTTTTTTTGTGCATAAATGTTGTGGCATTTTTTTGGTTGTTGTTGTAGTAGCTGCTTATTTCCACTTGTTCTTTTATAATTAGTGAGATAACACATAAGAAAAGATCTTGCCACAGGAAGATATCAAAAAAGGAATTAAACCAGTTTAACAATGTGGGAATTCATCTGCTTTCATGTGAGATCCATATTTGGGTACGTACAATATCCCTTTACATGTTTTTGTTTTAGTTGGAGTAGTATTGTCCTACTAGGTGGAGCAATAATTTTTTGATAGCAATTGCATTGTATACTCTGTAAATAATTTGTACTTTCAATCTTATGAATTGCTTTACTCTTGAAGAGTAACAATTAATAGAGGTAGAATTATTTTTTTAAGTTAAAACATGATGTTACATTTTGAGCAAGTTGGCAAATCACCATATGCTGTGGTACATTAGAAGTAATTACTGGTATTTAATCCCACGTCAGTGTTTGCAGACACTGAAAATCCTCTCACGTGCCAAATTGAAATCCTCTTCCTGATGATGACATTCAGATATATTGGTGACAAGAGTGTAGCATTTTCCGATGTCTATATTTGGTACAAAGGCCTTTGCTCAATTGTTGTAACATGATAAACCTCAAGTAAAGATCAACATCTAAGATCCATACTTGACTGATTCTCTTCAGTTTGGTTGCATGGATATTCCGCTGCATATTTGGCAGTGGTGCTACTGCAGCTGGTCTTAACCCTTTAAGGCACAAAACAGGGTCTCCATTTTACTTGGAGAACCTGTACATAGCAATCAACAAGACCTCTGTTAACACACTGTTGACTGTGAGGCTAGATTTGGCATTAAGGCCATGCTAGTTATTCCCATGAGTGCTGATAGTCATGGGGCAGATTCTAGATGATACGGTCATTCTAGAAAACAAGACAAATGTTTATTAAATACTGTTATATGACTACCCACTGAACACATTGCAAAAATAAATAACACCCAAATCAGTAAAAAATATTTTAAACTAAAGTAAAGGCTAAGAGAAGTCTGAGGAAATGTATCCAGAAGTGCAATTTTGCAGGTTTGATCTTGTGGAATCATATGTTTTTGTATTCTAACATTGGTGTGGTCATTTGTACTTCAGTGAATATTTGGTGAGCTATGATTGCCTTCATTTTGTTCTGTCTGGGACTTAGTGTCAGTGGAATGTGAATGTACACCTTCCTGTTGAGCATAGAGAGCTAATCAAAAAGAAACATCTTTTGTGTTAAATGTCAGCGTAAAATCATGAGGAAACTCTAATGTTAAATAAAATATAGTCTGCCAGTTTATCTACTGGCAAAGTATCTATAGTGATTTAATGTAATGGCAATGTATATTTTTTTGTGATAAAAATATATATTACATATATGCCCAGGTCAAACACTTTTTAACCTGCAGTTTCTTTTTTTCTTTAAAGATATATTTTCTTTTTGGTAGGCAAAAAAACATCTATAAGTCATGAAAATATATTTATTTATGTAACGTTAACAAATTATATGGTGACAGAAATACGTGGGATAAATTGAATAAACTCAGTTATTTAACATGTTGGTTGCCTGCTTGTTCATAGTGGAAAAGCATCTTACTTTTACATATATTTGAATTATGCCGTGCTCTGTCAGTACAGCTTAGATATAGAAGGAATGAAGCTATCAGCTGTCAGATAACACCCTTTGTCTGCACGGAGTGGATGCCATCCATTATGTGTCAGTTATTGTGGGTGAACCCCGACTTCTAATGTGATTGACAAGTTTGACGGTTGCCAGCGTTATTAAATTCTGAGGCTTCGTCTGATTGATGGTGCTCTGCAGGTGCACAGCCTGAGATTAAACACCTCACCACCCAATCAACCCTCCCCTGACAGCACACAAACACACATACACACAAATACACAAACACACACACACAAACACATACAGCCAAAACAAAAACAGAAAATCATGGTCAGTGCTGCTTCTTTTAACCTCAGGCTACTCCCCACTCTAGACAATTCTTATGTTGACATTTCCTCCTTCTAGACAGCAGACCGACAAAAGTGCTCCAATACGTTTTATGCAAGTTATACTGTAATAATAGTGAGACATTTTACCAGCATCAAAGTTACAGATCTCTTGATATTGTTAATGAGGTTTCCATAATGGGACAGGAAGCTATCCTCCCATGTACATCCCCATGACTCAGACTCAGGATCTCCTCCCATATTACATCATATTCCTCATCAATGTCCTTTGCAACTGTCCCCGAGAAACTATTTAATTATCATTGGAACAACCATCTTTCATTTTGAAACTGCTATCTTACTGCTTTTGGGTTTCCAGGGTTCATAATATGTTATTAAGTATACTGATTTTCTTGGGAAAAGGTCTTCATTTCAAAACAAGTGTAAACATCCTGGGCTACTGCCTTTGGGCTTCTGATAGTTCTCCCAGATGCAAGTGTGTGTTTGATGTGACAGATAACTGTATTTGTTACTTCTCCACGTCCCATATGGTTTCCCCATATCTTACACATTCTCTTCTAAAGACAAGGAAATAAACAGCCCCCAATAAACCCCCGGACAGGCTAGAAGCCTGCTGGAGCCATGCAAATAGTACATTTATTATCATGAGTACTCATTAGCTGTGCTAAACATTACACTTAAAGGGAAGGTTAATTCAATCTGGCAATCACAGACAAACAGACATATGTAGAAACTAAATTTTAAAAAATTTAAGAGGCACAATAAGACACATGATAATGTGTTAAGAACTTTAGAACACATTTGACGTTCTAACCAACAAATAAACAAGGCTGGAGAACATTTTGGTTTACTTCAGGAGAAGGCAACTATTTTTAACTTATTTGTTTATTTAAAATATATACCAAAAACAAACACTTCACTGAACAGACCCTTGTCTAGATATGGGTATAACTGCAGTTCTCTTACAAAACTGCTTGATGTGTTGCATCGTCAGGCTTTATTGTGTTTTTCAATCAGTGGAGGTAAAATGCTGATGTAATATGGGATGCTTCCAGGGACCTAAGTGCTCATTTGAAGTGGTTTGCTGGAAGGGGGAGGTTCTAGCAATGCGCCTTTAGCTCCAGTGATAAATTGGCTGTTGGCAATGACACCAGCATCCTATCCCCACCCAGAAACAGCCTTCTAAACCTCTCTCTGTGCTATGTTTTAAAAGACCATTTTTAATAAATCAATAGAATTTCAGAGCAGACTATTACCTGCATGCAACTCACAGTCCGCAAAAGTAGGCAAGTAGTGAACCTTCCCGTTATGATTGAGTACCTGCACTTCTTTGCACTGCAAGTCAATCCCATTGTTCAAAAGTGTTATTATAATATGGGCCAACAAATAGCTGTCTGACGTCAGGATGGAAATTGCATGTGGGTTTGTTCCAGGAAGCCAAAGCCTTCCTTTTGCAGCCCCAGGCACAGGCCGAGTTTATTAGCAAGAGTGCTCACAGACAAGGACATAAATTACGTTGGGATTTATGGCAGCTGGAGTTGCCGGTATGAAAAGCTGAACAGACACTTTGTGTTGCAGTCCGGAAGTGGGGACTGGATTCCGAAGATCAGTTGCCTACCACAGCAAAGATGTATATCCCCATATCATCCTGTTGCATGATGTTCAAGGCATCTCTATTAGATTGAAAAAAGGCTTTGCATAGTATTACTGGCTATTCTGGACATATGCTATCCTATGCCTTCTAAACATTTAAGATAAATTAAGTCTCTTTTATTTTCAATTCTCTACATATACTGGACATACAGAGGAATCAAAATTACGTTTCTAGCTATCCCACAGTTATGCGCACGGTCAGGAGAGCCAGAGGCAGCTGCGTCTACACGCGCCGCCTGCTATGGCATTCACCCAATCACACATCCATTCACACACAGTCACACACCAGTGGAGGGGATTACCATGTAAGGCTCCAGCCTGCCACCAGCAGCAATTTTGGGTTCAGTGTCTTGCTCAAGGGCACTTTGATGGGGTCAGGTAGAGTGGGGCTTGAACCTGCAACCTTGCAGTCACCGAACGGCTCCTCTACCACCTGCGCCTTAACTCAAGAAAACATAAGTGTGTCTTTCAGTATCTTTTCATATCAATATTACTATGCCAGAAGGGATGTGCCTGTACTTTTAAGGATAGTATGACGAATGCAAAACAGTTGAGTCTAATATTTTGTTAACTACATTCAACTTTCAAGACTCAATTCAAATGTAAATAGAAGTATATAGACACATATTTTACAATAGTGACAACAAATAGGGCATAATATACAACGCACATGGAGTCGGTGTGAAGTGCAAACTAATAGTACAAGTGTAGTGTGCAAGATCCAGTTGTAATGAAAAACATGTCATGTGTAAAGTGTAGCGGATACATATAGAAAGATAACTATGCATTTTTAAGAAAAGACCCAACCTATCAGCAGTTCAGGAGAGTGATGGGATTGGAGAAGAAGCTCTTCTTGTGTCTGGTTGTTTTGGGGAGCAGCAATCTATAGCACCTACCTGAGGGGAGGAAAAAGTGACTGTGAGCAAGAAGTGTGGGGTCATTCCTAAAAGTTGTAGTCTGTGTTGGATGATAGATTCAGTGACAGTAATGTAGACCAATAGCTCATATGATAGACCATGCTGCAATTGGCATAGAAAGTACATGTACATCCTCTGCTGTGTCTCTTTGATTTGCTTGATGGTGGAATCCCATTACAAATCTTGGGAAATGATGGACCTCAGAAACTTGATCAAGTCCACATTTGACACTGGGCTTTTGGATATTGTGATGGGGGCAGCACTGTGGGGTGCATCCTAAAGTCCACAACCATTTCCACAGTCTTGTGTTAGCTCTAAGACGTGTTGAATGCTTCAGAGCACCAAATGATCAACCTCTTGCCGATATGTTGACTCGTCACCATCTTGAATGAGCTTAATGACAGTGATACCTTCTGCAACATTTAGGAATTTGACCGCAGGGTCTTTGGAGGTACAGTCATTTGTATGTAGAGGAAGAAGAACAGTGGGGATAGGACACACCTCTGCCCCAGTGCTTGTTGTCCATGTTCCAGATGTGACACCTTTCAGCCACACTTGCTGATTCCATTCAGGAAGCCAGAAGGCCACTGACAGATGGCAGGTGGTACAGTGAGCTGAGAGTTTGGATTTAGGTATGTTTCAGGTGTATTTCAGGTATGATAGCGGTGAATGCTCAGCTAAACGGCAAAACAGTTGAAATCCAAAGGGTTGGTGAGAACCAACATCTCCATGCCCTAGAACCTTAGCAAGCGTGAGGATTAGTGTAATTATCCCACCTGTTGGTAGTTGATGAAGACAAGTGCATTGATTAAATGTAGAATGCTTAAACAGCCCAGCCTGACAAACCCTTACTGTCAGGAAAACTGACAGGAGTGAAATTGGTTAGATGTTGAAGAATGTCATGTTTCAGATATTGTGCAGGAGACTGGCTTGCAGGTTGCAGCCTGGGGTAAATTAGACTCTATTGGTCTAGCATACACCAGAGAATTCCATGTGTCAGGCTCTGGGTATTGGCAACTGTGTTTTCCCTCACAAAATGTGTCAACTGCCATGAAATCATGACAGGCCTCCTGAGCACAATCAGAACAACAGGCAGCTTGTCAGTGAAATACTTTAGACTCAGTTCACTGATCAGGCACACACACGCACACACACACACACACACACACAAAAGCATATGAAACATCACACCAACAAAATGAAGGATCAAGAAGAAAATGGCAAGAAACAACTAATTATGTAAGTGGCCAATCAAAATTGTAAATCATATGAAATATTTGTCATGAATTGTCTTATGTTCTTCTTGGTCTGGCCCTATTGTCTGCAAACATGCTCAATAATAATAATAATAAAAAAAACAAGCAAGTGTGTTTGTGTGTGTGTGTGTGTGTGTGTGTGTGAGTGTGTGTATCTGAACATGTGCATGCTTTTGTTTGTTTATGATAATGAACAAAGATCAGAGTTATTTTGAGCCAGTATACTTGGTCTGCTTCCATGGTTACTCTGGCCATTGATCTAATCAGGTTAAAAGTAGACAGCCTCCAATTTAGCTCTTAATAGGCCTGATGTGGCTTGGCAAGGGGGGGGAGGGATGCTCCTGTGCAGTCTGCTGACTACACACACCACCTGCTGGTGCAACTATCCCCTGCCCCTAAGTGACCATTTGGATGGTGTGGCTTTAATCAACTTAAGAGCCCTCAAAGGAGAGCACACTCCTCTCCCACCGCCGTCCCTACACCAGCCACCATCCCCACTGCACTGGATGAATGATTCGCAACCGTTTCCTATGGCTAACAGAGCCCAGCTTGGGATAAATTACAGTGTGGACACATTTATGAATGAGGATGTGAGTCCTGTTCAGTCACAAAGGTGCCATTTCCCTTAGTTGTAAAGTGAAGAGACTTCTGCCTGCTTTGAGTTAATGGGAATATATCCCAGGACGCTGGTTCAACACAAAAACACTAACTCCCGCTCTCTGGATGCATTTTGACTGACAAAATAAATTAGTTTCTGTACAGATCAGGGCACAATGAGCTCATAAAAATTGTGCCTAAGTTCTATCTAGATCTGTCTTAATGAACACCAAAATGCTTTAACAAGCATGACATGTTTCTCCTCCTAGCCTTTTTAGCTAATTTATTTTAACTTTTAGTACAGCACATTTATGCCCTAGTATTTAAAACGTGGTGATTTTTAGTTTTACCTGAAAACACACTGATTTCCTGGTTCAAACTGCATGCACCTGTTGGCACAAAGCTGTTCCTGATATGAATCAGATGGTTGATGCTCTCTATTTTCCTGTGTACTCACTTCCAGGGCGCTCTCGTCCCTGGCAGGATCATCTGTCTTGTTAACAAACCTCTGCCAACATCCCTCATGGTGCCCCGTTAATACTTTACGAGAGTGTCATTTTAAGATGACACATGGTGCGGCAGGATTTAGCTGGGCAATATCTTTGGACCGGGGCAGCCGCTGAAGAGGCTGCAGTCGGCAGTGATGGATCGGTGGCTGCTGACCATCGCTGGTTATTTATTTGATTATTTTTTCCGCAGGTTTACATCCGCTATGAATCAGGGGGAGGGGCCGGAGGCCTGACAACACCAGATCAGCCCCATGCTGTCAGGCTGCTGCCGCGGGCCCGGAAATTGAGCTGACACAGCTGGGACAAGTGGCCACAGTAGCCTGTCAATAGCAAAGCCCCAGTGCCAGAGGGAGAAGGAGGCAGTGTGCAGCACATGACCTGCAGTAGTCCAGTGTAATGGGCTGCTGGTCAAAGGTGAGACCGCTTCTTGTGACATGCTCACTGTCATAAGCCAGAGACCATACTATTCTCATGGTAGACCCCTGAAGACCACCCATTTTGCCTGTTTTGACTGCTGGAGTTTCTTAGCCTGCACTGAATGCTTCTACTTGGAATTAACTACATTACTTATTCAAGCTCATCTGTAATTACTTATATTTTTAGCAAGTGGCTTTAAAAGTACTGTTGTTTTTCTATGTCTTACTAGGGTGAATGATTGCTTCTATCAGAAGGAGTGCAGTGTAAAGAGTGCAGTTAGCCCCACTGGCTGTGGACACTAAAGCTGACCTAGGATATTACTGCCATCCTAAAGCTGCCTGTGCTCAGCTCAATTAACTAAGGGGTGCATGAGGGTACCGATGCTGCTTATTTCAAATGGATTCCAGTAAATCAGCAGACAGCAGTCTAGGAACCAAAAGGTACATACAAAGCCCAAAAAATAACAACCTATTGTCACAATTTTTTTTTGTGTGTGTGTGTGTGTGTGTGTGTGTGTATGAAATTTGTCTCAGATTTGATTTTTATCATTTTAATAATGACAGAGCATTACACAATGCTTATGGACAGCATGTTTACTTTTCACAAAATATATATGTATGAAATGTTCTTCCTTACAGCTGTTCCAGGAGGGCAAACTAGTACATAGGCTGGGTGTTGGGTATATAAATATTTCAGTTGCAGCTGCTGAGGAACATCTGGGTTCCTGAGATGTCCCGAGACCCTCAGTCCCACAGCTTATTCCTAATTGATTAGATGCAAGGGGCTATGAATTAATTGATGAGCGCAATAGAGTTCAATAACACAAGTTCTAATTACCGACTTTCCTCAGGAGGGGGAAGGATCACACCCTAGTGCTATCAGACTATTCTTGGAGCTGCTTAGCATAAAGAGAAGTTTTTTGTTATTTCCTTTGTGATGTTTATGCAACACTTTTCTCGTTTTATCTTTTATGTAAGTTAGTAATCGGTAGATAAGTTAGTAATTAAATGCAATTCTTATTGTTGTTGTTTTAATTTAATTATTATTGTTTACTGTTTTATTGACTGTACAGTATATATCTTGGTGCTCAGCCATAACCTATAAGCCAATCTATTGGCCAACCTAAGCCAATACCATGGACAAACAGTGGTAAGTACTTATGGTACTGACTGTTGCTTTTTACATGACCCCTGAAAGATGGATTTCCCTTTGAGCCATGGATCTGGCAAGGGTTTCTTCTACAACTACCACAAAAATGTTTTTTTTTTCTTCCTGGTGCTTTTGGGCCCACTTTATGGATGTCTGAAAATGTCTTAGGACAATTCTATTGAAAATGGTGCTATATCATGATCAAACTAGACAAACTAAACCGAAGCCACCACAATGAATGTCATCAAAGGGAATAAAAAATGTATTTTAAATTATTCAGTCTTACATTTACTTGTAACATTCTTTTTTCTTTCAGTATAAAAGAGTATTGATTAAACTGCTTCTAATTCCAAAGCCGGCAGGCAAGATCGGGAATATGTATGTGTTTCTTAATGTTCCCTCTTACCTAATGTAATTGCTCATTGTGAGTGCAACCAAAAGGTTTCAGAATTGTGAATGTACCTTGCTGCTTGCACACCCATGTCTACAAGGCTCTGTGATTCATCCCTTCCATCTATATCAATACAGGAAGCCACAGTCGCAAATTAGATTGGTGCACTGAGCAAGGGGAGTAATTTAATATAATACCGGCAAACCCATTTATTCCCTTGGGCATCATAGTGGAACACCTTCCAGACTAGCTAAAGAGCAAATGCAGAGGAATGACAGCCCGTGAATATCACAAGCAGCGCTCTGACGTGTAGAAACAAGGCAGTTCACATAAAAGACCTGATTGAGACATTTCAGTTGGGGAAAGATACAATTTATTTTTACATAGGATAGGTTTGCAAATAATTAGCCAAAGAGCAAAATAGTCACATTTCTTTATATATATATACAATGTATAAATGCTAGACATGCTTCCAGCCATCTTGTGCTGATGGTGGGTAGATGGGTGCTGTCAAGCAGTGGACCATGTGAGCTCTGCTAGGGCTCTCCACTAAGTGGCCATTTTCTTCAGCCCCAAGGAACAGACCTTGGAAACAGCTATTAGAAGTCATCTGGTGTCAGTGAAGGGACAGCTACACAATATGGGACGGGACAGCTGCATAGGAGGTGAGATATTTTGCAGGCATTTTGATTTGCATTGTCAATATTGATTTGAAGCCTTTCTTTGATGAATTTTTAGTAAAAAAAATAGATATAATCTTAATGGTCACATTTGTGTTGAGCAAGTGATTGCAGTAAGTCATTCCTGCGTATTCATTTCATTAGCGTAAGTGAAGGAGGGTGAATATGAAGGGCATGGATTCCCTGATGAAAAAGTGCCTTGTTGGGCGGGGCACTCTTGCTGCCAGCCATTAGGCCTCAGACTCATTCATAGAAGTCACGCATCTGTTCCACCCACTCACTGATGTCATCTCCCGAGCTGTCCTCCGTTGGGTCCAGAAGCGCACTGCGTCAGCATACGCTTCTCAGAGATGGTGGATGGCGTGCAGTCAGTCAGTGGACTACCACAAAAAGAAATTGGTTTTCCAAAAGAATGTGGAGGACCATTTGTTTCTGAGTGCAGGGGACAGCACTAGACAAATAAATCAATACTGATATCTTTAAGCTTGTAACTAGCCACTGATATATTATTGATGGTCCAGTCACTGAATTAAATTTGGGCTTCCTACAGCACAGATCCCTCTAGGTCTGCCACCATGAGAACCCAGCATGACATGACAACCAGTCAAGTTTGAACTCTGCCATGTCACTGTGGACCCCCTCAGCAGCGAGATGGAGCTAAGTGCAATCCAGATATGTAAATAAATCCTTTGCCTTCATTTTTCTGTTTGTCATTCACGTGGCCATATGCAATTTAAAGAATTTAAGAGTGTGAAAAAAACCCTCAAAATTATTCTGTACCCAAAAACCATTTGTGTGTGTGTTTAATTATTTGATGCAGTGTTACGTATGTAACTTCTTGATAACAATTAGCTTTCATCTTGATAATGTTTGGCAACTGTTACCAGTGCAAGGTCAATAATATTAATATCCTACATGTTGTACTTGAGAGCCGATAGTAACACACACTCTCTGATAAAGAAGAGATAAAGGCATAGTGGCAATTCTGTACACAGTGCTGAGGTGTTATCAGGCAGGAAAGATGCATAAAAGCAGGTGATCTACTGTCTCATTCATTAGCAAACTTAAGGGAGCCTGGAGGAATCCTATTAGATATGAAAAAAACTGTGTCAGGAAATCATATGCAACTAAGCAATGTAGCAAAAAGTAGATTAAACATGGTAAAGCAGTTAATATTGTTAACATTGACTGGAATCTCCCTTATTTTGTCCATTGTCAATGAAAAACTTAATGGGTACTGAAAACAGATATTTGTAAACTACACCTCCATTTGCAACATTACGTAGAGCATTATGGGTAATCTGAGGACACACTAGGAATCCTTTCTCAGTCCATAAGGTGCTCAATCAAAATAGCGTACTTACTAAAATAATTCCCTTAGTCTTTTTTTGGCAAAAATGTTTTTATGCAAATCACCTAAAAATGAAAAGGAAATAATTTTAGCACGTTGACAATATTTGAAATTACACATAATGTGTTGTTTTAAAATCAGCCATTCAACAAAATACTGTATTTTAATTTTCCTCTCTTTCATTTCTTCTTCTATTTCTACCTTTCTTTATACTAAACTACTAGGCAGTATTTCCATTGCATTGTAAAAATGATTTAGGAGAGACCGTCCAATCTGGAGCATGGGGTCCTTTTCTTGATGATGCCACTCAGCATAAGATTTTCAGTCTCCAGAGAGAGAGAGAGAGAGACAGAGAGAGAGAGAGAGAGAGAGAGAGAGAGAGAGAGAGAGAGAGAGAGAGAGAGAGAGAAATCTCACTAATGGAGCCATTTGTATTCCATGCTTCTTGCAGCCAGGCACAAGTGAGCAATGCCCTCTAATTGCTTAGATAAAGATTGAATAAACTGCTTTCTTAGCTTAATGGTGTGACTATATGCCGCAATGAGCCATCTCAGTATCACACATGCTCTTTAGCTATCCTCTAAATCGGCCTTCCCTCATGCATATCAATGCACCTACACTACAAGTGACAAGTACAGTATAACCAACTGCATCTCCAGTTTGTTATTCTGACCAGTTAAGATTGTGGCAGTGGTCACTGAGACAACTAGCTGTTTCTTTTCTTAAGGTTCAGCTCATGAAGTGATGGATCATTTCTTTTTCTCCCTGTTAAATAAATGTCCATGAAGGTAGCTCGTACATCCTGTAGTGCTTCATCCACTCTGCTGCAGGGCAAGAGAGACTGGGTTTTGTGCGAGCAGCTTGACTGTCTGAACCTATGCCAGCAGTTCCATTAGCCTTGATTGAAGGTGAGACAGAGCAGATTAAAGCCCAACTGAAGGTGAAGAGTCTTGCAGTGAGCTCATCAGAGCACAAGAGTTATGGGCCCATTGGACATTCGCCTCTCTACCAGTGCATTGATTGGGACGCCACGCTAAGAAGAGGATAGCAGCTGTATTTTACACAGCATCCAGCTGTCAGTATGCTTGAGACATTGAACGCTATGGCAAATGCACACCATCCTCCAACAGGACACAGGTGCAATTTAAAAATGTAATCAGCCATGTAGGAAGCATCTTTTTCCTCAACTAAATGACTGACAGGCCAGTTTGTATCATGACAAAGAATCTCTTCAGGATTACCAGTCTGCATATTTTGTTTCATTTGTTTCTGACCAACTGAAACCTATATCTTTTCTGACAGTCTGAATTATGTACAAATAAAAATAGCATCTTGTATACTGTAGGTTTGTTATTGTATAATTTGTTTCTGTATTTGTATATTTTATATGTATTTGTGTATATTTGTATGTATTGCTCATTTACATACACTTCCTTTAATATGAACATTTCCATAGACAGTAGGCCTAACTCAACTTGAAATAAGCAATAAGAGCTTTTAAAGTCGACAGTATGCACTGCCTGTGCACTTATATGTACTAAGGGGACAAAATATCACTTAAGACTTTATTATAGAAGAAAGCGTTGGCAGCGCCTTCCTTTCTCCTTTAAAGGGCAAACCATTTCACTTGAAGCAAACAAGTAAGGCTCCAGTTTAAAAATAAACAGCCGTCTACTTCAACAATGAATCCAATCAAACTTTAAAATGCTGAATGACATTTCTCAAAATGTTTCTTTTTTTTAAAACTAAATAAATTGACATTTAAATTATTATGTCATAGCTGAGCCTTGATAAAGTCTATTCCATGCAGTGTGATGCACTCTATGTGTTAGACAGTGATGTCATCTATAGACAGAGAGCTGTGAAACGTCCCTGCAATCAAAGAGAAGCAGCCTGCCAAGGTGGTGGTTTCTGGCATATTTTAATAAGGCTGTGTGGATAATGGCTGCAGAAGCAGCCTCTGTGTGGTGGACTAATGAAGAGCAGCTCCCCAGTGGACAGATCCACTGTGCTATTCCTTCACTTGCCTGACAGCTTCCAAACATGCTCGAGACTAATCAAATATTGTTATTCTGAAGCACTGCAGACTACAACAGACACGAACTAGACTGGAGAGACTGGAGTTTTTAATACAAGCCTCTGTGGTCAAGTATTTCTGTTTTTGTTTTGTTTTGTAAGCAGGGGCTTAGTTTACAATTATAACTTTTATTTCATTCATTTTCGTTATTAGTTCATGAATCTCTGTTTTGTTTTCTTTCAGTATCTCTGTTTCAATTGAGTTAAAATTACTAATTAAAATTTCCCCATGCTCAAAAACCCTATGAATGGTTGGGAAATGGATGTTTGCCCCTGTTCAAAGTAGCTATAACTGAGATTCATTGTGTGATCAAAAGTGAAATATGTAGCTCTATTTTACATTTCAACCTCAACCCAGGAAGAGATGTGAGGCAGTAGCCATCAATAATGTATGCTGCTTGGTGAGGTCACCATAGGTTGCTCGGGCCACCCAAAATATCAAGACTAGCCTGATTAAGCATCCCTACCCCTACCCCTACCTTTACACACACACACACACACACACACACACACTCAAAAAGGCACACACAAGCACACAGCATGACTGTGACACTTCACAGTCTGTCAAGCCTTGCTCGCGCGACCAAAGCGTAGCAGGAAAGGGGACAAAAGGCTTGAATATTTCCTGGGCAGCTTGTGTAAAATGCATTATCAAATGGTTTTTCAATTATTTAAGTTTGGGCTATGTGTATTTTTTCCTATGAAAAAATATTTTTTGTGCAGTATACTTAAAGGTGCTCTTTGACAGGCTGCAGGATTTTAGCACGTTTTTTTTTTGTTTGTTTTTTTGTCTGGAACTGTATGCATCTCCCCTTGATGGGCTAGCTTTCTGTCCCCTGCTTAGTCTGGTGTAGCTACCATACTACCCGCCTTCTGAGAGGCGGGCTTAACCTGCATCTATCAGATTCCTCACTGGCGCTGGGGGGGAAAGCTCGTTTCTCATTGGGTCCCACTTTTTTGGGAACAGAAATGCTCTAAAACAGCAGCTTCGTCAGACTGAATAGTTCGCGAAATTCAATGTACAGCGTCACAGGAAGTATGGGCGGGCCCAGGCTACAACACAGGGGCTGTAAAGTAATACTCCAACCAGAGTGGTATTTTCAAACAAACACCAGTAACAAGGGGATTTCAATGAGCATCCTCTACCATGTTGTTGGTTTGCCATGGTTTGGCATTTGTTTGAGTGTTTGTTTGAGGATTACAGCCCCTATGTTGTCTTTCGAGACATTGAATCTTTTGAGAGTTTATTCACAAATTTATTCAGGGGGACGGAAAAAGCATTAAAATCATGCAGCATCTCTTAGAGCACCTTTCATTTATGGTCAAATGGATTGCCAAATTACCTTTTTTATATATGGATTTCAGTTCAAGGTCAACTAGCACTCACTTTACAAATATTGGCCTTCCTGGGATGCATGCATGCAATCACTGAATAGGATAACAAGAGATGCCAAGGAGGTTGTGATTAAGCAGGTCAAGTAAAAATGTCAATAGGCTATGAGTTCAGCAGGGTAACAGTGCTTCAGACCTGTGGGGGGAGGTGCAGGGCTGCTCCAGCAAAGGTTCTTGTTAACACACGCTGTGAGGATGTGCTGATTGGACTGAACACTTGAAAGACTCTAGTCGAGGGGAGCAACAAACACAGTTAGCAGTGAATGGCCCTCATTTTCATGTTATAAAAAATTACAGTGATTGAATGTTTGGAATCTAGTCATTAAGGCCTGTCTTTTATTAACTGTTCAATGTTTGCACATCGCACCACAGTTCTTATTTTATTTTGTCAATTAACAGTTGTTAACATTTAAGTGTTTTGAAATTGTTATTGAAAACCAATTTTATAACCATATGTAGACTAATGATTGTGACGAGTACAGTACAGTACTACATGTTCACTCTGATAGATAGTAAGCCATTTATTACTTTTCAATTAAATACTTTGTCAGCCGCATTACATGCAAGCTTGTCCCAGTGAGCGCTGAGGAGAGAGTGGGGAAAGAAAAATAAGGGCAGTGTCTGGAGGGCTCTTAAGGGCTAGAGACAAACTCCTCTGATGGATGGGCTCTTATGACCCAAGAACACATGCTGTGGCAACAGTCAACTTTATGGATGAACCTCACTACCTCTGCGTAAGAGCCGACACCCCATCTGAGCATTCAAGCATGACCAAGAAAGCCATGCTTGTCAGAATGGGGAGTGGGCCGCAAAGAATCTGTCAGTGTGTCTTATCTGTGTCTGATGTCAAGTCAGACACACTCAGTATTCAACACTAAAGATTCAGAATGAATAACTGAATTGATATTAGGGAAAATACTTGTGCATTTACATGCATTTATCAAATTCAGTTGAAATAATCATTAAAAATGTAATAATTAAATAATTATTTGACCTATATTTAAGTCATTTGTACTGTAATAATTGCATTCTGCCTTCATGCCTCAGACTCCTTTCACTTTAATGGAACTAATCACACCTAGCCTATGGTCAACATGTGTATTCAAAATTATTTTTAATTCAAATGGTCTCATGCTCTCTCACTGTCTCCCTCTTTCTCTCTCATTTAAATTCAGTTGACCTTTTCGGTTATACATGTTTGTATAGGACAGGACATTAAACCCATGTTGAATAAATGACAAATAAGATATCACATACTCTCTCTCTCTCTCTCTCTCTCTCTCTCTCTCTCTCTCTCTCTCTCACACACACACACACACACACACACACACACACACAGCCTGGTTTTAACTGTAATGGTGAAAAAACACAATAGTGCCCTACAGGCTTTTGGGGTATTTATCTCCATTTGGAAAAGCAATCTCCCAGTCCGTTTCTAAACCTAAAGCCAACACCCTTTTGATGAAATATAGGTAATAAAACACCTGTTTCATGACCAGCCTTGTCAGATTTCCCTATTGAGAAAATCAAAATCCTATTTGTCAAGGGATATGCATCATAAGCCACAATAACAGCAATTGAGAACTAACAATGTTTACTTACCTCCCTTTTAGTAATATGTATGTATGCTATAATGTCATAGGGTTGTATAAGGGATGTATGTATAGGTATATACAGTTTTAAATACAGTGATAGCATTAGTATAGATGTCATGGTCTTTGTGCCTTGATGTGTATGCTACTGGACACCTTAATTTCCTATGTAATGTCTTGTTATCAAACTAAAACAAAGATCAGTTATTAGGGTGACATAGACCCACTGGCTGACATTGTCATTTGCTGACATTTTGCACATGCTCCGCCTATAGTGTCATGTTCCTCTGCGTCCCAGTTCTGGACTCTACTCTGGTCTCAGTGCTCTTTTACCATATGGAGAGTCAGTCCACTCATATTCACAAGTCCTTTAATGTTTCTCATCCATTTGTGTACGCCAGAGATGTTTTATAGGCTTCCTCTGCCTTCTGTGTTCTCATTGTGTTTGTTATTTAAACGCTGGTCAAAAATAAGAAGTCATTGTTTAAAGAGATGTTCAGGCCCTAAGTTCTGTGTTTCTGTCATTTTGCCCATTGTGGCATTTGAGTCTTTGGGACCTGCATTTGAATCATTTGTGCCCTCTGTGACTTCTATGAGTGGTAGGCTATGTAGGCTGTATGATTAGCCTTGATTATCTCCCAAAATTAAAGGCGCTCTAAGCGATGCTGTTTCACGTCACTTCTTGTTGGCGTTCGAAGTATTGTCAAACAAAACGGACGATAGCTCCAGAGAGGGTTCAAGCGTTATAAGTTAGTTTACTCCTCCCCCTCCCTCCCATGCCTCCCAAAAGACTCATGAACCTTGTCGTTTATTGGCTGTAACACTGTTATGTTTCATTTTCGTTTGTTATGCTAGGTTTGCCCACTGTGTTATGTTGCTGTTTGTGGAGCCTGGGCTGTCTACAGAGACCCCGTTTTTTTTACAGTGTGTTCAGGGGACAGGCAGCTAGCAGATTGTGAGGAGATGTTTGCTGTATGTAACAACACATGTTTTAGTCCTAAAAACGTGTCACATCGCTTAGAGCACCTTTAATAAGATGTCGAGATATGTGTTATTTGAGCCTTCTGAAAAGAGTTCAAGTAAGGTGTTAAAAGTGGAAATGTCCTCCAATAAATGCCACTCACTCAATAATGCGAAAAAATGAATGTAGGTCTATCACATATAGGATCCAGCTCTGAGCGCACTTGTAGCAAAGATCTTTTAGAACACCGTCTCTTCTGTTTTTTTTTTTGTTTTGTTTTTTTTTAATTGAAAGTATTGGTACAAGTACAGTTAGATATAAAGATGTAGGCCTATAATCTAAAAAGTACAAGTACAAACAGCCAGATCAAATACAAAGTACAAGCACAAAAAGTCAGATTAATTGAACAGACAAGAGGTTACGTAATTTTGTATATAGCACATTGCAGACGAGTTTCAATAGCTATAGGGCAAGGTGAGTGTTCAATAGAAGACAGGTACTGTTTTAGGTCTTTCATAAAAATAAAAAAGAAGGGCTTTCTTTGTAAGAACTTAGATTTATGTAGGAAAAATTTTGCTAGAAAAAGAAATAAGTTGATGAGAAAATCCCTTTTAGTAATAACATCTTTAGGAACACCGAAATACATTGTTTCTATTTTTAAGGTAAAGTCTTTGTGTATGTTCTTTTTAATAAAATCTGAGAAATCAATCCAAAAGACCTTGGTATATGCGCATTCCCAAAATAAGTGATCAGTTGTTTCAGGCAAAGAATTACAGAAAGAACAAACTGAAGTGATGTCAGGGGAAAATTTAGATAACCTATAGTTGCAAGGGTAACAATTATGAATGATCTTAAGAGAGATTTCAGCAACTTTGTTTGTGATAATAAATTGTTTTCTAAGTGTCCAAAACCTTAACCAATCAATATTATCAAATCTGTTATTCCAATAACTTAAACATGCAGGAGAAGCAATGCTAGGTTTAAGTAAAACAGATCTAATTTCCTTATTAGTAAATTCGTTGCTTACAAAGACATTGTTTTCTATAAAGAGAGTAGATGTATCCAAGTCGGGTGGAGACTGAGAGGGGCCTTTAGGACAAGAATCAAGTAGAAACCTGACACCTGATGGAATGGCATCAAATATTATTGCAAATTCCTTAGGCGGCACAGGAAAAGAAAAACTATCCATAAAGTCCCTATAAGTAAACAATTCACCGTTTTCATCAAAAAGTTGTGAAACTAACAGGATATTTTTTTCAAACCAAGTATGATAAAATAAAGTTTTATTCTTGTAAGTAATATCCTTATTATTCCATATAAAATATGAGTGTGGAGAGAAGTTGTGATTGTACATTAGAGACCAGCAAGAAAGCATTTGTTTGTGAAAGTTTGCTAAAGCCAAAGGAAGTTTAGATATATTATAATTACAACGAACTAGAAAACTTACACCGCCCAGGGTTCTGAAAAGCTGGTTAGGGATACAATTCCAAATAGAGGAGGGATTTTTAAGGAACAACTTAATCCATTTGACCTTTAAAGAGTTATTAAGTAATGAAAAATCAATTAGATTAAATCCACCTGAAGAGTGATCAGCTAACATGACACTTTTTTTAATCAAGTGAGATTTAGATTTCCACACAAAATGTACAATTAATTTGTCTAATTTCTTGCAAACATCTTGCGGGACATCTAAAACCATTGCTGGATAAATCACACGAGATAAGGCTTCCATTTTGGTAAGTAAAATTCTTCCAGTGATGGATAGGTCACGCTGCAACCATGAATTTAGTTTTCTTTGAATACTGGTAGGGTGTGCAACTTGGTCAGTGGTGACGTACCGGTTGTCGTAGGCGGAAGAGGATATCATATCCTGCAGAATGCACGTCTAACAGTAGTTAGATAGATATGCCTTTAGAACCTTAATGCGAAGTGCATTGTTAATGGAAGTCTAATTTTTATATAAAATATCTACTAATATCTAAATCCCAATCGGATAAAAATGGAGGTAAGTCCAGGATAAGTCTTGTATACAGCCAATACATCGTGGCTGATTCCACAAATAAGAAACCTGAGTTAGCATGCAATGACAGCTTGCTAATAAGTTGATACGCGTCGTTAAATGCTAGTCTAGGCTTACACGGAAATGGTTTCCAAATTGTACACTAAACACTGCCAAACTGTGTTGAAATATAATTTATTTGCTATGTTCTTCTATGTCAAATCTAAGAAGACTCTTGTTATCAAACGTTTGATGGTCAGACTATCAGTTGCCTGTCTAAAGTTGTCGAACGAGCTGTTCAGGTTGCATGATTTGAAGTCACACTATTCCAAGCTCTGTAGATTGTGCCACCATAAATTTAAAACACGATAACGTTGCACACCTTAATTCTTAGAAGAGGTTTTTATCCTCTTGAATGTAAATAATTGTTTGGGTCCAGCTTGACAGTTTGACTCGGCTAACTAAAGGCTTACCTGCGGAAATATATTTTTAGGGAATGCACATCTATGATGGGTGTTCATATACCAGAGCTGTCTACAGACAACTTCGAATCAGCGCCCTCTTGTTGACGTTGTTTATGTCCTCTTTCTTCACAGCCAGAGCCAAATCCCGAGTCTGTAGCTTCCCCCTCTGGTCAAGGATCTGGAAAGTCAAAGGTTAGAAATCTTAGGCTCCACATCATTCCTCAATCTTGCAGTTTTCCATTTATTACCCTTTTAGTATAAATAGTGATTGACCATGGAACAGAGAGGTTGTGTAGGCTAGGCCTAGTTGAATAATTGCACTGAACTCTTGGTGGCTTATGAATTAGGCCTACTAGAAGGAAAGAAAATATTATTTTGTTGTTAAAGGAGAAATCCGGTGTGATTTGGACCTGGACTGTACTGGAAGATGTTACTGAGTTCAAACATATATCCAATGCCCACCTCCGTTCACCCCCAGCATTCCGCATTGAGCCGTTTTTAGCTGAAGCTTTCATTAACCTTACACTGTAGCTATAGGGGCACAGCTTTGCCCATGCAGCTAAATTGCTATTTTTACACCATTAACAAGGTTCAAAGTTACTCCACACTTCACTGGTAGACTTCTGAGGGCCCTGACATTTAAAACGAGACAATGAGAACTTTGAAAGTGTACAGGTACTTAGCATAGGCTAAGTTGTGCCCCTATAGCTAGCAGTGTAAGGTTAATGAAAGCTTTGGATATATGTTTGTACTCGGTAACATCTTTCAGTACAGTCCAGGTCCAAGTCACACCGGATTTCTCCTTTAAAATCACAGACCATCTTGGTGTGACAAAGAAAAGTAAAGTAGATAATTGCATTTAAAATACGAAAAACAGAAATGTATGAGCCTCACTCAACTCCCTAAAAGATTCATTTTATAAAAAAATAAAGGTTAATCATGAGTTTTTGAGTTTCATACTAGTTGAAATAACAAGTTGAATAATAAAGTAGGCTAATATTTAGTCATTGCACAGTTTTAGTTCCTCATCAGTATAACCGATGTGGTATGACTTGCCCATCTAAACTATTCCAGACAAACAAATACTGTGTGTGCAATTCTCATAGCATACAAAACATCCCATCTGATTTGATATGAAATGACTTATTATTGTATTGTCATCAAAAAATAAGACCCAGGTAAGTTGTGACTGAGGTCACTTAATTCTTTCAGAGTGATGAGAAATAAGATTTACATCAAACTCGCAAGTTGCCAGATACAACCAACTGAATAGGGAAAATATAAGCGAAATGGCATTTTCTCATTCTTCTTCCTATCCACACTACTCAGTGTGACCTTGATCAAAAAGGTTATGGATTGTGTGTTCTAGACATATTCTTAAGATTAGGATTCACAGATTTCAAGATCACTTGTGATAACATATTTTCATTAACATTTTCTCAGCTGGACACACTATCAAAAGAAGACCTAATTAAGTATGCAAAAAAGCAAATAGCTTTAATGCAGAAGATGAAGTCAAAATGCTCAGGTAAAAGAAAAAAATGCAACCATTTTTTTCTCATCATGGATTTGACATGATGTTAGATATTAAAATATAATTTAATGTGTTTTTCTTTTTAAAGATCTGGAAAAAGAATTGAATGTATTTAAAGCTCAACAGAAGAGCAATTCAGATGATTCCATTATCAAGGTATGTTAAACCAGCATTGATATACTGTTATACATTTAAATGGATCATTATACATAATAAATTAAAATGGGTGTGATTGCATATTATTGTGTTTGCTTAAAAGTTAGATTTGCAAGTAAACAGTGCTAATCTGTATAAACAGGAATTGACAGAGAGGATGGATATTGTTCTCCTTGAGAAAGCAGAAACTGAACAGAGTATAGTACGTCTTCGCAAAGAAAACGAAAATGTAAAACAGCAGGCACAGGTAAAAACAAATGTAATATTTGTATGCTTTTTTAAAAAATGCAGATTTCACACTGCAACAACTACTTGTTATTCACAAAATATTTGTAATTTATATTTGTAGGATTATCTTGAGGCAATGGAAAAGCTTAAGGAAAAGCTGGAGGAAGTGCAGAATGAGCATTTAGAAAAAATATGTGTTTTACAAAAAGCAGTTAACACTGAAGAAGATAAACACAAAGAAGAAATTGAACATGTTCAACAGCTAATGAAAGAAAACATAGAAGAGAACCAAAACAATGAAAAAGAAAAGCAAAGACAAATTGATGAATTTAAAGCAAATTTAGAAGAAATTCACAAGAGCTATGAGAACAAGATAACAGGCTTGCAAAAAGAGCTAGAGATGGTGAAAAGTGAGAGAGTGGCTGAGACTGAAATGCTCAAAACGGATCACCTGAAGGCCCTGTCAGAGTCCCGCCATAAACTGGAAGACATTCAGGAAGAGCTGGCAAACATCCGCCACCTACATGAAGAAGAGGTCCGAGACCTGATGATGCAAATGGAGGAGAACGCAGCAGACTTTGAGATGGAAAGAGACAGACTCTTACTTCTCCAGGATGAACTCTCTGAGCAGCTTGCAATGAAGGACAGTTACTTACAAGATGTACAGGAGGAGGAAGAGGATTCTAACAGACTTGGGCCACCTAAAGACCCATTAGTCTGTAAAATGTTGAACTTCTCAGGTGTAGAGGACCAGGATGATGAGATGAGTCAGCTGAGGACAAAGTTAGAAGACGTACAGGCCCAGAACACCTTATTTCAAGATGAACTTACATACCTACGGAATGTGAAGACAGAACTTGAATCTGACCTAAATCACATTAGAGAGGAATTCCAAGTCGAGAAAGAAGAACTTGAGTTCAAGATGAATGAACTTCAGATGACCAAAGATGATGGTGCAAACACTTTAGAAAAAAATATGGAAAACCTTCACATCAGTGATGAGGGAGACAATATTACAGTTGGTCAGCATGAACAAGAGGTCCAAAACTTGAAAGAACTTCACAAAACTGAATTATGTGCACTTGAGGAAAAGCTACTGTCACAAAACAAAGCCAATAAAGAAACCCTTGTCAAAGAGATACAAGACCTAAGAACCAGGTGTGAGGAGTTATCTGTTGAGAAGGATTGTGCCACTGAGAAATGCAAGCACGCTCAAGAAAGTCTTAAGAGCTTAGAGTCCAACCTTGAAGAAGAAAAACATGACCTGATAAAACACTATAATGCCTTGAAGGAGCAAAGTGCATCTGTTGTTGAAGACTTACAGGAGAAGCTGAGGGTAGCATGCAATGAGCGAGACGATTTGTTAGAGCAGGTGCAGCCGCTTCAACTGACAGCAAAGTCAGTGCAGGGCCTTAAGGTCACTTCAGATGCTTTGCGAAAAGAAAATGAAGAAATCCTGTCACAGCTTCATCAAAAGGATACTGTTGTGACAGAGCTTAAGGAGATGCTGGATGTGGCAACCTCTGACAAAGATAATCTTCAACAGTGTTTGAGATTGAGACAACAAACAGAATTCACCAAGTTTACCGAATACTGTGATTCAGAGAAAATTCTGGTGTCTGACAGATTTGAAAACGTATCAAAGGAGAACGCAGAGATGCAGTGTAGACTAGATGAACTATCATCAGCTCTTGAAAGTGCCTTAGCTGAAAAAGAGAGCATTTTGATCGAAGTCATAGATTTAAAGGGTAAACTTTCTCTGGCAATCTCTGAGAAGGATGAGCAATGCAGCCACCTTAAAGCTGCTGAAGTGGAGCTTACTTCTCTTCAGACAAAAGAGAAGGAGTCCCAGGATCTTATCATCAGTCTGAAATCAGAAGTAATGGACAACTGCAGTGAAGAAAGGGAAAAACTTCAGAAGTGCCTCCAGGTTATGTCGGATGAACAAGAAGCTCTAAAAACGGAAAAAAACACCATCGAGATAAAGCTCTCAGAAGCTTATGGTCATATCATGAATTTACTTGAACTAAATAACTGGAATGTATGCCCACATGACAAGGATCTACCTGGTCTTTTAGAAGCTGTTATAGCAATAGTCCAACAAGAAAAACTTGACCATACTACAAGGGTAACTGAACTGACTGAAGAGATGGAGAGAGTTATGCAACACAGTGTTCAGACTCAGGCCGAACTCCAGGCCCGTGTGGACGACCTCAGTCGTGAGAAGAGCTTGTTAATGGACAATCTTGATGAGGTGGTGTCTGACATAGAAGCCCTGCAAAGGGATCTTTCTGAAATGAAGATGGTGAATGAAAAGATCAGAGTGGAAAACCAAGAGCTGCTGGCTCAAATTGCAAAGTTGTCAGCCAGAGAACATGACGGAGCTTCCTCGGAAAATGAGAAGCGCTCAGATGACATCGAGAATGAGCGAAAGGAGCTCCAGCAGCGTCTGATGGAGAAAGAATCCCTGCTGACCCAGTTAAGAGAGGAAGTGATTGCTTTAAAGGTTGGTGCTAATGTTAAATATTCAAGCGTTCAGTTGTGTTATGATAACTGCCTGTTTTATTATTTTATCATTATTTTCGTACCTTAAAATAATGTTTTCAAAATCGTTTCAGTAGTCCATCAACTCTTAACAGGGTGAATGCTACTTGCTGCATTTGCTCTGTGGCCCTCTTTCGGCTATAAAGGCACTAAACAAGTTTGCCCAATCGGGTGGCGGATTTGTACAGCAGTTCAAGTAAAAACTACAGTTGACTTGCCGTATGGCAAACTTCTGCTTCCAACCTGTAGAGAATGTGGTTATAAAACTCCTTGGTGTGTCTTGGTGGACCTTGTTTTAGCTACAGATTCTTGGCCTAAGTGGATTCCCCTCTCTTTCTAGATGTCAGCTCCCAGTGATACTGGTGCCTCCAATGAGCAGAACATGACGGAGTACACTGAGAAAATTGGTTAGTACCCACAGCACATCTGCAAGCTTCAGTAATAGATAGTCTCTTCCATTATACATGGGACAACTAGATGTATGACAGGACAAATCTGTCATTAAAATGCTACTTTCAATTGATTTATCGAATTGATCTGTATATAAAAGTGAAGCTGAGTGTCAGAGGTCAGTGATGCAAATGTAAATTTAGAAATGACTCACCATCATCTGACACTTTCAACAAAGCCAATCACAAACTGATTCACAAAATCGCTGAACACCAAATGATGCATGACCTGCTGCATGACCTGCTTTTATTTTCCTTCAGAAATATATCAATAAATAAAAAAGCACTTAATTAGCTTTATCATGTAAACTCAAAGTTTTTAAATGCTATGGTGCTGTTTAACGTGAGATATAGGTGTCCTTAATTTTAGCCTGGGAATGTGCAGTGCTGCATTTGTGGTGAACATTGTTTATCTGCCTCTTTATTTTTGCCAGACATATGACTAATAATGTATCTAGGCATGTAATTAAAAATTTGAAGCTAGAAAGATCTGTGATTAAATTAGGGCTGCTCGATTATGGAAAAAATCATAATCACGATTATTTTGGTCATGGTTGAAATCACGATTATTTTACATGATTACTCATTGACTATGGAAATATGTTCATTTATTGAACAGAACAGTGAATTCTCCTTAAAACAGATTAAGACAGATAAAACAGATAAAGGCAAACAAGATCAACAATGTAGTAGGGCTGGGCAATTTGGCCTAAAATCTAAATCTCGATTAATTTAACATTTTAACTTGATTATGATTAATGAACGATTATTATTTTATTTTTTTGCCCTCATAGCTCACTGACATGTTTTGTACAGTAAATATACTCACATATTATAAGTGAGAGATTTTTGAATGATTACTTGCATTTAAAATAATTGAAGGATACACACTATCTACTATCTGTGATTATTTTTTGAACATCAATGTTTTCTTTGGTACAAGCTGCTCTGCAGAATAACAAAATGGAGCTGGATAACGTGACTCCACATTCAGTAGTATTTTTAAAGGGAAAGTAATTGAAATAATTGACCTGGGAAAATTTGATCGATTATAGGTTCTGAATGTCAATTACGATTACTTTTCGATTAATTGCCCAGCCCTAGATTAAATAGTATTTCAGCTTTAGTGAACTTTTTTTGTCTCCTAACCTCTCCTACCTAACCTGACCTGAATATGTTTTAAATACATTCAGTCTATCACCGGTCAAGGCATCTTAGCAGTTTAGGGCCAAATGCAAACATGGCCTATCTCAATGAAAATCCATAATTAATAATTGATTGTTTTGATAATAATTGAATTGAATGCACTGAAATGGTCTTACTTGTACGCCTTACCATCCCTCTCCAGCAATGCTGGAGAAAGTGAGCAAAGAGAAGGAGGAAAAGATGAACAAAATCAAAGCTGTCGCTGTAAAGGCCAAAAAAGAACTGGATAACAGCAGAAAAGAGGTAGGGCATCTGTTACTTTGCATTCTGGAACTGTATAATAACATAATATTTTTTATTTGTTAGTGCGGGTATGGCTAGTTTGAAATAAACTGACCTTACTGGGGTTTCTTGCCTAACCACAGGTTCTTGGTTTAAAAGAAGAAGTGGAGACTTTAAAAGCAGAGCGAGATAGAGTTTCCAGTTCAATGAAAGACATTATCCACGGGGCTGAAGACTATAAGGTATAAAGTTTGCATAAAAATCGTCTGTTATCTGCTATATACTGCACAGCTGTTTTATGCCCTTATTTTCACTTTAATAAATCAGAGGACTGAGCTGGACCAGCAATACCTGGATGTCTTATTCGCTCTCAAGAGTATTTTTTAACAATACAAGCACAGTACTTATTATAGACAGAAATCCCTGTATACCCGTGCAATTTAGTTCTACATATACTGTTCATCAGTCATTACTGCTGTTGTACAAAACTGGGTGGGTTACAGCAGTGGGTTTGTTGCCTCATTTGTGTTGCTGTTCCCTATGGGTGCCATAAATACCTGATGGCTGTAATTTGCAGAATCTCATGATGGATTATGATAAGCAGACTGAGCTATTGGACAAGGAGCGGGAGAAACTGGAGGGGGCAGACAAACAAATCACAGATCTGACCAAACGTCTGGAAACTGCCATTCAGCAGGTACTGCTTTACTCACAGTTGAGCAGAAATAAAATATATCTCCTTTTGTTTGGTCTATAGACAAACTTTAATGTTTGTCCCAAAAATATTTTAATGTTAGTTAATAGTTTTCTTTTTTCTTGTGTTTAAGTTAATGGCTTTCTGTTTTTGTCCTTGTAACGGAATCTCTTTTTTTCCGTCTCTCTCTCTGTCAGCATGAGCAGCTAGCATCCGACAGAGAGGACCTGATTTGTCGTCTGGACACTCTGCAGACTAATGTCAGGCAGCTGGAGGCACAAGCTTTAGAAATGCACAGAGTCAAATGTGCACTTGAAAAGGACCTGGAGGGAGAAAGGCTCTTAAAAGAACAAAAAATCAAGGTAGCACAATAAGAGCTGGGCCAGAGGGGCAGGGATGAGACTGTCTGTGACACTCAGTACATCTTCTCTTGTATGAGAGAAGGGCCTCTCAAAACATGAAGCTGCCAGTGGCCTTCAAATCGTGTTTGTTTATGTTTCTAAGCTTTCAGTCTCACTGCCTGCTGCTCTGAAAACCTTTCAGTGGACTTAACGTAATTCCAGAAATTCTTGAGAGAGCAGCTTGAAGTTTTAAATGCAACACACTCTTTTTTTGCTTGTTTCCCACAGGATAATTTGTGTGTTGTTAAAGAGGTGGAAGAACTCCAGTCTCAGTTGAATAAGCAGAAACAGCAGCTCCAGCAGACTGCTCAGGAACTCGAGCAGCTTCGCAAGGCAAGTGGTGTTATCATAACAAACACCTTAACCTTCAGTATAAAAATACTCTGTGTAGGTTTGTCGCTTAGGTTACATGACAGGAATAATATATAGTGCATTACAGTATTACATTCTGAATTAATTCTTTACAGAATGGTCACTTATCGAGTTGGCAGAATTTTTTTTACTATAATATTGAATTATTATTAAAACTAGAACCCTGTACTAATAAATTATGCATGCAATACAAATGTACATTTATGGGCATTTCTATGGATTTTCTGTCAAGTCTATAACACCGATAAAATGCCATGTAAATTCCTGTTTTTGGCTTTAGAATGGGCATAAAAAATAATACATATTTGCTCAAATATATTAAAAAAATATCTCTCTGTAATTGTCCTTCTCAGGACGCCCAGCAGAGCACTCTTCTGGACATGGAGATGGCGGACTATGAACGCTTGGTCAAAGAGCTCAACAGTAAGATCACAGAAAAGAAGACCCAGATTGAGGATCTGGAATCCCAGCTGCAGACCCAGAAAAAGAAACAGGAGATCTTGAAAGAGGAGATTGGTGAGACAGCTTCAGATCTCGCATGGCATTAGTGATCATTTTTCACTTTCCCTTTTTGTTTGCCAAGAAAACATTGCAATGTAAATTGGTTATGTGACCTGGACACAAAATCAAACGCCTTCACCAAAGTGTCTGGTTTACAGAATTCTGTTAACGTTTCTCCTAGAATCCCTGAAGACCCAGGTAGACCAAGGGGAAGAGAAATCCTCCAAGATGAAACAGCTGCTGGTGAAAACTAAAAAGGATTTGGCGGATGCCAAGAAAAATGTAAGTTGCTCTTGCCATAGATCATTCCTCACCCCCACACGTGCTTCTAACTAATGAGGTCTGATCTGTGTCACGGCCCAGTTGCAGTGATCTTGATGTACTTTGTGTTGCAGGAAGCTTCTCAGATGCTCTCCCAGGCTGCTCTGAAAGGAGAGCTGGAGGCACATCAACAGCAACTGGAAGACTACAAGGTAAAGCACAAGCCACAACTCCGTCAGTTGCTAGAAAATTCATCCAAAGGGTTGTGAGAGGTGGTAAAACGTAGTTGTTGCATGAAGCGTCTGTGTGATTGCAGATCCAGTGCAGTGAGCTAACGGCAGAACGCCACCGTCTGCAGGAGCAGCTGAAGGTGGCTAATGAACAGCTCCAGAGGACCTCAGGCTCCTTCCAGCAGCGTCTGAGCTCTTTGCAGGAGGAGTGCAGCACAGCTAAGGTACTAGGATAGTGCAGCACAGCTAAGGTACTAGGATAGTGCATTATAGGTAAGGTACTAAGGTAGTGCAGTGTAGTTAAGGTACTATGGTAGTGCAGTATAGCTAAGGTACTAAGGTAGTGCAGTATAGCTAAGGCAATATAGCTAAATGGCTGAGATACTAAGGTAGTGCACTACAGCTATGGTACTAAGGTTGTGCAGCACTGCTAAGGTACTAAGGTAGTGCAGTATAACCAAGGTACTAAGGGAGGTACTACAGACAATAAGGTTAAAGAGTGCCTATCCTGAAAGGCTGCTGAAAATTACCTTACCTCTAGACTTGATTATTGCAATGCTCCGTTCTCTGACTATATTATAAAATGCTGAAGCCCAAACATTTACTAGGACTAAAAAAATATATCTCTCCTATTGTACCTTTCTTGCTCTGGCTCCCTAGTCAAGTCAAATTGATTTAAAATGCTCATTCTGACCCATCAGTCCCAGAATGTCCTTGCTCCAACATGTATTAAAGAACTTGATACTTGTCCCTTGCTACCCTGCCAGACTCCAAATAACCCAGAATGTTGGTGACAAGTGTGAATCACCTAGATGCATCTAACATTTTCTTTCTCTGCCCACCTACACCATAGCCTCAGAGTAATTGATTTTCCGACCCCTCTCACACTTGTCAAAATTGACTCCACCCAATGTTCACCCTCATGATTGACCTTACTCCCTGGATTTAACTTTATGTCTGTCTGCTACTATAACGGTACATTGGACAACCACCTTCAATGTGACTACCCTGTTGTTGAAAAAATTTTGGGAGTTTTTAGCAAAAAACATTGGCGGTAGAAAACCATTGACAAAATGCAGCCTATCACTTATGGGAACCACTGGACTGTACTTTTCCTCCATGGCTCATTGCTATGCCACGCTGTGAAAACCCCCGGCAGGCTCAGTGGCCGCCAGCTCACCCCTCCTCCGCCCCATTACGCGGGTGACACGCGAGTGCTCCTTCTCCTGAGTGCTCTGGCCTGCAGCCTTCACCCTCCACCCCCCTCGTCCACCCACTCCCTCTGCAGACTGAGGGGCCGCACTCAAGAGTCACGGTGCCTTCCAAATAGCTGTATAGATTTTCCATTCCAGTGGTCTGCAAGTCGGCACCATTGCTAAATGGCTTAAACAAAACTTAATTATAGAGTGACACTGGTGAGTGATTCTCCCCACAGGCCTAATGGCCGCTGATGAATAGTCCGCCTCAGCCCACAGAAAACTGGGTGGGGCCTGCAGGACTCCTACTGCAGGGACTACTGCACTCATTTAGATTCACTAATTGTCTGAGGATTTGACAGTATATACAAAACATTGGAAACATGTAGTCCTGGTACGCTGTTTGTTGTGATTGGATTGATGCGCTGGTGGAATAGTTGTGCTGTGCTGATCTCTTCGACCCTCAGGCTGAACTGGCTGCGACCACGTCTGAATTTGAGAGCTACAAAGTGCGTGTGCATAATGTCCTAAAGCAGCAGAAAAATAAGAGCTCTGCTCAAAACGACAGTGAGGTCACCAAGCATGAAAGGTCAGTCGTCTTACTTGTATGTACATGTGTGTGTGAGATTTACAGCATTGCACACATTAAATTCTATATAATTTCTATAATGCTTGTGTTTGTGTGTGTGTGTGTGTCTGTGTGTGTTAGGGAGCAGATGGAAAGCATGCTGGAGCAGCTAAAGGCCCGGTTGCAGGAGACTCAGCACAGTCTGCAGTCCAGCAGCGCCGAGCTGCAGCAGCTGCAGGGGGAGCATGACACACTGTTGGAGCGCCACAACAAGATCCTCCAGGAGACGGTGGTCAAGGAGGCTGAGCTCCGCGAGAGGTAATGCAAGCCAGCCTGGTGAACGACACCCTTTCACTTTGGGCCACAGCCAGTTGACTTATTCCCGGAAGGTCCCTCTGGTTGAACTTTTCATGTTGTCTTTATTGGGCTCCTTTAAGTCTATGCAGTTCAATGTCCAATCCAGACTGAGGTGCACTGGCTGAACGGACTGCATGTCATTTAATTTCCCTTTTTTACATAACCTGAATACTTAGAACTTAGAACTAATACTATGGTATTCTTTTTTCTGTCCTGTCTTATCAAATCTATGTATGTATGTATGGACCTGAGCACATTAAATTAAATTAAATTAAATTAAATTAAATTAAATTGAATTGAATTGGGAAGGTGCTGAGGTCCGGTCATTTGTGTCCTGCAGGCTGTTGTCTCTGCAGTCGGAGAACATGGCCATGAAGGTGGAGCATACCCAGACTGTGAGTCAGCTGAGCTCCCAGGCGGACGTGCTGCGCAGCAGCTTCCGGGAGCAGTTGCGGCATGTGCAGGACGAGCACCGTGCCACGGTGGAGACCCTCCAGCAGCAGCTCAGCCGCCTGGAGAACCAGCTCTTCCAGTTGCAGAGGGAGCCCAGCACCAGTAAGGACCTCAGGCCTGCAGCCATCACCCTCACCACCATCACTGGTTGTCAACAACACTCACATTAGCACAGGCACAAATTCATAGCCGTCCTAGCTAGTTGTATGGTAAGGCCTGAGGTGTAAGGAGATTGTATTGTAAGGAGTGAGATGTAAGCTGGCTGCATGGTTAAGTAAGGTGGTGTGAGGTGTAAGGTGTATTGTAAAGAATGGGGTGTTAGGTGATTGTGTCGTGAGGTGTAAGGTGATCGTATTGTAATGAGTGGGGTGTAAGGTGATTGTATTGTCAAAAGTGAGATGTAAGGTAACTGCATCATGAGGAGTAAGGTGTAAAGTGATTTGTATGGTAAGGAGTGATTTTTAAGGTGATTTGTATGGTATGGAGTAAGGTGAAAGGTGATTGTATCACGAGGGGTAAGGTGAACCATTAACTAAAGAGGAGTAACAATACAGAGCAGTAGTAGAATGTAGGGTAGTTATTTAGTATAGAATCCTAGATCATACCTAGTTGGACCAGTTATGTGACTGGTGCTTAATTAACCAGCCCAACCTAGCCTGTAGACCTTGTAGACAGTGAACCAGTGTGGCCAGCTCACCTAGCCATCACTATCTCTACGTCACTGCAAGAGCAGCAGTGTGTGTGTCTGCTCAGCCTGCTGTCAGAGACAGTATGCTCCTCATGTTTGGATGGGGCTAGCTTTGTCACAGCTGCTAGAAGGTGCCAAGCAAGCTTAATGATTCAGTAGTCATAAGAATGTGATAAAAACAAAAAAACAGAGAAAGCGTGCCAGCGTTTTAGTGTTTGTGTGTGTGTGTGTGTGTGTGTGTGTGTGGCAAGTACCTTTGATAGAGCAGTCTGGCGGGTGTAAAATGGGGTCTTAATTTGGTGAGTTGAGATGAGAGTGGTGTGTTTGTGTATGTTTGTTCCTTGTAAAGCAGAGCTACTGCTGGTGTGAGTGGACCTCAGACCCAGTTGGCTGCTGTGGGCACAGATGTGCGGGCGTGTGCAGGAGCGTCAAGCCCAGCTGCTGTAATGGCTAATGATGCCAAGGCCTGTTGCTCACTCCAGCGCAGGAGAGAGTGGGGCAAGTCTCTCTCTCTTTCACACTGAGCTGAGATAAGATGGACACGCATGCTGTTTATGCACATGCGGCGGCCACATCCTAAAACTGCACCCTCTTAGTGTGGTACCCAATCAGTCCCCTACTCCGGAAACAATCCGTCAAGTGGGTTTTCCTATTGATTGTTGGCTTTTGACAAATGGTCATGTCTCGTGTCTTTACACTCGTTTGTTTTCCCCATATCATGTTTCCAACAAACAAACAAGCAAGCAATGTCTGTGAGTGTTAACTAGCTTCATTGGGGCTGGTAAATGGCTGGCTGTGTGAGCATATTGAGTCTCTGTGAAGAGCGTTCGTAGGCTCTCCGGGCTGTGAATGACAGGCTATTGACTGGCTGCCTCATGTGTGAAGGGCAATTTTGACAAGATGCAGCAGATGTGAGAATCCCCCTTCCCACGATCCCCTCACTTAACACATCAGTCACAACATGTCAGCCTACCTCTAGTAACTGCTACCGCACTCTTGAGAATGTGCCAGAGCTAAGATGCAGTACTGGCTCAGTAATTTCATTGTGTCATTGTTTCAGTACAGTTTTAGCTCAGGTTAGTTGTTGCTAAATGAACTGATGTGAAAATAAATCATGGTGTTAGTTTTTTTTTATTTGCCAGTGTTTTTTTTTTCTGAAACCACCCTTAAGTAATTCTTAATGTTCACACAAATCAGACTGTAAATTGTGGTGGAAATTTAGTGCTGCACAAGACTGCCCTCTGGTGGTGGTTGAAGATCTACCTCAGTCTCTGCCATTCTTTGGCTCAGAGACACTGCTTAGTTAATATTTCTCTCTTGCTCTCTCTCTCTCTCTCTCTCTCTCTCTCTCTCTCTCTCTCTCTCCCTCCCTCTCTCTCTCTCTCTCTCTCTCTCTCTCTCTCTCTCTAGCTTCTGTGTCACTCCAGCAGGGCAAGAAGTTGCTCCAGGAGCGTAAGCCCCCAGAGTTGCCCTTGTTTGAGCTGCAGTCAATGGCGCGGGAGGAGGGTGAAGGCATGGAGATGACGGAGACGGAGTCTGTTTCTTCTGCGGGCACCCCATTGCCCTCCTTGGAGCAGCTCCTCACCTCTCCGGATCCTAAACACGGTGAGCCCCCCCCCCCCCAATGTGTGCTCACTGCTCACAAGGCCACATCTGTTAGGTTTTGCATGCATGGACTCAATGCATGGACTGATCTAAGTTTTGTGTTGTGGTGCAGAGCCGTTCGTGTGGCAAGTGGAGCCCACGAAAGAGGAGCTGACCCAAAAGCTGAACACAACTACCCGTAGCATGGAACACATGAATAGCCTCCTCCACGAGACAGAGGCTACAAACGCCATCCTAATGGAACAGATCACGGTACACATACACACACAGACACACAGACCCTTTCAGAGGAATAAAGTTGGTGGAGAAATCTATGGTCGTTAGGAACTGTAGAAGATGTAGATGAGAGTAACTATTATTATTTTGATGCCTTCTTATTATTATTGCCTAACTATTATTATCTTGATGCCAGTCTAAATAAATTATAGAAGTTATAAGGAGGGAAAGTCAAGTAAAGTAGCATTCCGGCCTGATTTGTTTTGTTTTTTTAATAATCCCACAAAGACATGAAATTGAACTTGCACACCAAAAATTATGTAACAAAAGTGATGTAACTGTGAAGATATCAGATGAAAATTCACTTTTGTTGTGCCCATCCAGTGAGAAATGAACTACAGGTGATTAGCATGTTCCTTGTTTATTAGCATGGTTAGCTTGGAATAGCTTTGGATATAAGGCACACACTAGCAACTCTGTGAGTAGTACCTCAACAATAATTGATTAACCGAAGTGTGAAACAAAATATCATTTCTGAGTGTGAAATGGGATGCAAATGCTCCTATTCCTATCTTCTCATGAAATTGTAAAATATTTATTAAGGACTTTTGATAAGGACACTCTGAAACTACTGTCCCCCTGAAAGACACACACATCAACTCTAGACATTGTGCTGTCCATTTTTAATGCTGTCAGCCTGACAATAGATACAACCCCCTCTCACAGCCAGTCTGATCCATGGCTACTTTCAGTGACCCCTCTGAGTGGGTGAGGGCTGAGTGATGGCTTGTCATTCCGTCCACCCCCTCAAACCTCCTGTCCTGTGCTGTCCCCCCCCCCCCCCCCCCCACAGCTGCTGAAGAGTGAGGTGCGGCGGCTGGAGAGGAACCAAGAGCGGGAGAAGTCGGTGGCCAACCTTGAGTACCTAAAGAACGTGCTGCTGCAGTTCATCTTCCTGCGGTCGGGCAGTGAGAGGCAGGCCCTGCTGCCTGTCATCCACACTATGCTGCAGCTTAGCCCGGAGGAGAAGAGCAAGCTAGCCGCCATCGCTCAGGGTACGAGCCTAGCTCTGCTTAGCCACGCTACAATTTCCAAGACACGCGTGTCTGACTGCAGGGAACAATTAAGGCATCTTTTCAGGATCCCGATTGCTGTTGCTCTCATGATTAAATCTATTTTGAAGTGTATATGTCAGTATTAGTGTATACACATGTTTACGTGTGTAAATATGTGTTTTTGAGTTAATGTAAATGTGTCTATCTGCATTAGGCGAGGAGGAAGCAGACCAGTCCCGAGGCTCTGGGTGGACTTCCTACCTGCACAGCTGGTCTGGGATCAGATGAGACACAGCTGCAGATTCCTCTCAGTTGTGTACTACATTACCGTTCAGATGGCTCAAAGTACACCCCATATGCCTTTCAGTAAAAGTATGTATTTATATATGTTGATAGATGTTTCCTTATGGCAGTTCTGTTAATTATAAATCACTTGAATATTAGCTAGACCTTCATGTAAGGGAACTAATTAGCTTATAGCTGATTTCCTGTGACATTTGTTCCTGACGCATATTCCTTCATTTGAAGTTTTTGTAATTGAGAGTCAAGAAAAAAAATTCTGACATTTAATTCACTGATATACACTTACTAGAATTTCTTAAAAGGGAAAATAGATAATATACATCTTTCCAGGTTCAGCTTTAATGGCATACACTGTAGAATATTAAGAATATCATGGAATTACAGTTTTGCACATTTTCCTCAGGTTAGAACCTGTTTCATTTCCACATAATATTCATATCAGAGTTAGCATCTATCAACTTAAATAGCACATATGTAGAGACAGAAGGTTAATCAGTGTAATAAGTGATTCAATAAAATAAATATCTTAATAGGAAGGGGACCAAACTGAATTAAAATGGTGTGTTTCTGCTGTCATCCTGTATTGAGGGAAGCTAATGAGAAATAGTTGACAAATGAATGATCTTAAGTGAATGTATTAAATTTTTCTAAGATGGTGTACATAATTTAAATATATACATTGTTTATTCTCGTAAGAAGTATATTATTTAACATTTTGTATAATCTCACTATTACATTTGGTCAGTAGCCTCCTATCAAAATGTGTACTGAAAAAGCTTACTGAAGTTGTTTTTTGTGTTTTTTTTTTCTACCTTGTAAAATGTTTGAGATTTATTCAGAAATGTGCAATTTGACCACACTGATTATTTGCTTTATCTGTGAGTAATAAACTAACTAAATAAAATGTCCATTCCTCATCGCATAAGCTTGTCAGTCATTGGCTAAGCCTTCAATTCCGATGGAACAGGTGTGAATATAGCCTTGTCTTCATAGCCTACAACCATTGAACATAACCAGTAATTAACTTGCGAGAAACTCAAAACATGATTCTGTCTGTTTTAGATGTTTACATTGATGTGTTTTACATGTTTGCATTTAGGAAAAGTGTCCGTGTAGCGTTCTTCCGAATGTGTAGCGCAAAGGCATGAAGGGAAAAGATCTTTCATCGATGAAATGGGAAAGATTCTCGGTAGGCCCATCTATGGGTAGGCCTACGTCTCGATTAAGACATAGCCCATGTCTTACATACAAGAATATACAAGACATAGAATATACACCTTGGTGTGTTAAACGGGTTTCTAATAAACTGATAACGGCAGTAATCTGATGAAGAATGTTTGCTTATTCCGTTAACATTTTATAAGAAAGCTACAATAGCCATATTACTTTTTTGATGTGCCTGTAGCTTAAACGCGCTCAGCAAAGTTCTGTGGGGCGTGTCTCTAGACTCTGATGATCTGAGCTACAGTCCTGATGTAGCCCAATGAGCAACCGACTTGCGTCTAGCCATTAGCTGCAGTGTTAAACCGTAACAAAGGCAGAATTGTTTTTAGCAGAGCATTTTATTTTAAATATCAACATTGGGAAATCAAGAAACTGTTCACATTGGGAATGTTGGGTCTGGCAGAAATGGCCGACAGGTAAGTGCATGTTGTCAGAGTGTCATATTTACACGGGCAGTAACAGTCTGTGGATGTAGCCTAACATTTTCTATATATCATATATTTTGATTTTTTCAGTCGAAACGAAGATTGCATTTTGTCCTGGGAGCGGATAGCGGTCTGGTCGAGTGCCATCTTATGTCTCTCCTCCAAGTTCCACCCAGTTGTTATGCCGGATGTGACTGACTGTGATGTCAAACTAATTAAATTTCACCCTATCCTATCTGCAAAAAATAAGATTGGGCCGAGGCGGAAAGGTGTATTCTACAATGTCTTTTATGTAAAAAAAATCGTTTGTGTCTTTTTAATAAGGGTGTAAAGTAAGATAATCTGGCGTAGTGAATTAAATAGTTCGCATATTGCTGTATTGGATGCTACAGTATCAGGTAGGCCTTTAACATGGGTTGAAAATTGCCAGCAGAAACGGAATTTAAATATGTTTCATTTGAATATCTACACTATATCAAAACTATTATCACTTAATTTAAAATTGTATTTTAAAATATATCATTGCATTGAAAAACGGAATCTGAATGGTATAATTTCAGATTGAATAACTGAAACTGAAATTAAGTTAGAATAACAATTAAACTAACAATTAAGTTACCAACTGCGACAAACATCCGGTAGTTTAAAGATGAAGGAAGAGCAATCGAGCGCAGATGCAGGGCTGTTGAAAATAGTTAATGGTTATACATTCATATTTGAATTGTAAAATGATTCAGTTTATGCTGCACATTTTTCAGCCCTTTCGCTGCAATTGCAATTGTGTGCTTGCGTTGATTATGAATCTTTGAAACGATACGCCTAGTTAAAATGAAATGTAGGCTACTTAACAAATAAGTGCAACTATTCTTTAGCAATAAAAGGGGACGTTCTATATTGTGAATATAGCTAAAGTCCTTCATTTCTTTCTCTCCTATTAAAACGACTCTGATATAGCACAGCTTTGGGCCCAATCCCATTTCACCCCGCTCTACCCCTTTCCCCTACCCCTCCGTTTTGCGCGTTCACGTGTAGGGGTAGGGGTGTACCAATTTCCGTTAAGACAGAGGGGTAGGGGTAAGTGGTAGGGCTATATACCCCTCCAAACGGAGATTTTTCAGAGGCACACTCCGAACGGAGGGGTATGAGAAATTTCCCAGAATACCTTGCGAATCTCCAGAAAAGTTCACAAATGTTAGTGTTTTCTCCATTATTGATGGTTTAAAATGTTTGATAACCGTTGTATTGTCTTAAGTTTAACGTTATTCCAATGTGTAATGGTCCTTTTCTCCATAAAATGCACACGAAAAAAATCACTAATACAATGAGTAGTGCAACGTTATTTGTGACTTGAGGGATCGGTTGGAGCATTGAGTTGTGAACGAATTGCGAGCGTCCGTGCTGAAAAAGTGTTGCCAACGTAATAGCTGCCGGAGAGTACTGATGATGTATGCGATTGTTTAAGGCGTGTCCCAATTCGTAGGGGTTGACTTTCAAACCCACCCTTGTTGCTCTGCTTCAAGGGGTAGGGGTAGAAATTAGAAATGGGATTGGCCCTAAGGGTGGTGTTTGGTAGCCTAAGAGGCGCAGATGCTATTTATCTGTGCTTGATTACTCTTACTTGATGCAACTACTATCCAGATTGAGTTTTTCAATTTAATGCCTAAAATCAAGTGATTTATATAGTTTAGATTAAGTTTCGCCAGTCAAATAAAATAGTCAAATCCAATTTATGCTGGTGCATATTTTAGCCTAAGGCCCCAATTAAGGCCCCTACCACCATGTTCCATAAATGACTAGCCTACTAATAGGCAGATTTAGCTAGAAGTAAGCATTAAGTGACATAGATCTTCCATAATTTTTCTAATTGAAGCCAATTAGGTCTTTCATTCCTTTTTGTGATGCAGATCATGGTCATCTGAGTAGTCTGTTTACTGTTTTTCTTCCTTTGTTTTATATGTGTACCAGAAATGAGATGCAGTTTCACCTGATTTGAGATTTTAGGCATACATAATAGGAAGTTATCCAAGTCCCAATCCAGCATCTTGGCTCCTTTATTATTAATAGTTAGTGTGTGTGTGCGCGCAAGTGTGTATGATGGCCTGTAACGTCAGCTATAATGCCCTGCATTATCTTACCTGGATGTAAACTAGCATACATAGTACATTTTGTATATTTCCACATTTGTCGTAGCACCATCTAGTGTTAAGTTAGTAGAATGGATTGTATTTGTGCTTCAGATCTTGTGGTCATATGGGGGGTAGCATCAACCTCACACTCATAGACAATATCTGGTATTTACACACTGTTTAACAAAACATGTTGTATTGCATTTTTATAATATATTTTTTTATATAAAAATGATTACAACTTGTGTACAGATACAGTTTTTCCGTTAGTAGCCTGTAGTAATGAGCCACCAGTAGACCACATCAGGAAGCTCAAAGAAAGAGGAAGTTCTGGTCTTGAAGTTAAGAGTAATGGAGGTATTAGATGAAACATCCCTCCTTTTTACAGGGGCAAGCTTGCACTTGGTAAATTTAGAACTATATGACTAATTTTACAGACTATTTGTCGACAAACTTTATCTCTTCACTCTTCTCTGTATAATACTGTTTTCAGGACATCTGATAATCTGACACTAATGTTTATGGATGAAACTACCAAGGCAGAAGCCATCCTATCCAGACACTGTACAGGAAGTGAGGTGGCTTTTCTGTCAGAGGTCGATAGGCAGGCAGCCCATAAATAGTTGCAGAAAGAGAGAGATGTGAGGACATTACTCTTTAACTTCAAAATTTTAACTGAATACAAATTTGGTAAGTTCTTTTTTATTCGTCTCCATTTTTCTGATTATTTTCTGAATGTTTGTTTTATTTGGCAGTGAACATACACAGTTTGTCTAAAAGGCTAACATGTACTTTCCTTTGAAAAAAACTATGGTGGACAGTTGAAACCAGCAAAAATTTATTACAAAGTTTATAATAGAATGTAATGACTTGTTTTACTATTGTCTAGTTTTGATGGTAAGTTTGAAACATTGTGGGGTTTTTTTTCCACATATTATCAGTATCTGTAAAATGTCTGAAAATTATATATCTAGCATAGTTTACACTTCTGGAGTTAGGCAGAAGAAGCAAGGAAGCTTAAAGCATACCCATTAGAGGTGAGATCAGCTGACTGCATTTCATTTCAAGCTCAAAGGAGGGCAGCATATGTACTGCATATCGTCTGGATCTGTAGTGTGTCCAGTAATCATTCTGTGGAATCCTAGCCTATGTATCAAAATTCAACATACCCAAATGAAAAAAAAATATGCAGGTTAATTGTACTTATCCTAGTAGCCTTGATGGTGTGTTTGTACACATTTGTATGTAGCGTGTGAACATGTATATATGTAGATATCACTCACAGGTTATGCAAATCTTGTCCACTGACAGTTTGTAGTAGCCTTAAAGCAGGGCTAAGCAACGTTCTGTTGTTAACAAGCTCCCTCCAAAGACAGCTGTATTGCATTGTATTGCACTGCATTCTATTGGAGGCGGACCGCTGCTGTTGAGCATTGCAAATGCTGTATCTACCGTTGTAGGCCACATTGGTGCATTCTAAACCGTTTGTTCGCCGTGTGATGACTCATGTTAGCATCCTAAACAGTATGAAACAAATTAATTAACTGAAAAATGTTGCTTAGTGGGCCTTGGTAGATGGTAGTAGTGCTTTTGAACAGTGCTTTCTATTTTCTAATTTGTAAAAAACAAATCAGTAGATGTAATAAAAGTTCGTAATCCATTCTCTATTTGGAGGTTTAATGTGTGAAGGTGGGTGGGGTGGGGTTGATTTCACCCGTATTGAAATGGGTCAGCTTGGCTCAGAAATGCCTGACAGTGCTCCTTAGTTGCACTTGTTGAGCTTTTGTTTTTTGTGCTGTAAGCGTTGAGGCTGCATGCTGTGTTGTGTGTGTGTGTGCATGCGAGGGGTCACGGTCCAAGTAGCTGAGGTGGAATTTGGCAGGTTAAGGCAGGAGTAGACAAGACAGAGGTGGTGTGCTGACACTCCAAACACACTTAAGGACAGACATGTCCTCAGGGCATTCATATCTAAGTGAGCTGCGTGCACATGTATAGGCTGGGGACTCTATTCTACTTGCATACCTTACCTCTACACTACTATTACCCCCGAAAGTCAAATGAGGATTCTGTTAGTTTCAAGTATGTTTCACACTTATGGTTTCTATACTTGCAGTTTTATGCTCGACTTTTCGTTGAAGCTGAACAGCTTGGATGGGCAGTAGACTATTATTCATGTATGCATTCTCTTTTAGCTTTTTAGTGAATAGCTTCCACTGTAATAAAAGTCAAAGCAAACCCTAGAATGCATCAAATGTTTTCAAATGTTATCTTTATGTATCTCAGTGCCAGTTCAGTCCTGTTCATGTCCTGTGTCCTGGATGTTGTGAGGATGAGCTGTGAGCCTGTGCTGGGCTGCTGTTGTTGGGGTGCTGCTTCAGGTGGCTCTTAGGGGATGTGAAGACACCCTTAGAGACCAACTTTCATTTCTCTCTGGTCCTATGGAGGTCCTGCTGGGATTTACACATTCAGATTGAACATTTAGCTAAAACTTGCTAAAACAGTTAAACATGGGCAGTTCTAACCCTAGTGCATTGAATACCAGGAAATATCTGATGATTAACTTGTCTTTTTGAGTTAATCCACTGTGTTTCTGGGAAAGAATCTGCTGAAGGAAAAGTGGCTGTGTACTAAAAGGTTAATTGTTCTACCTTTTACCTAGTTTTACCTTCTCTGGTTGAGACATGTACAGTTTAACCCAGATACTTTGCTTCTTAAGGTGGTTCTTGACTGGCCACAGTGAATGTGCATTGTGTAACAGCTCAGACTGTTTCAGTCATCTGTGTGTTCAATGCACATGAGCTAACAGGCAGCAGTGATCAGGGTGTGAGGAATTTCGGAAATTTTGAGGGGCTCTATTGGTTTCTCACATCGTAAAGAAGGTATGTTTGTTTGCAAGATATTCATAAAATAGTTTTTTTTGTTGTTGAAATGTCGTGACTTAAGATAAATGTCAATCCACTTGTTAGGTGTAAGTGTTGTTTATTATGCTATTAGCAAGACAATTGACAGGAAGTAAACACTCATTACAGTTGGTTGATAGTGTTTGGATTTGGAAACTCTTCCGCCCTCTTCTTCTAGTGCACGGTCCACACGCGCGCACACACACACACAGGCATGCACATGCCCACATTTCCACAGCACTGTGCAGCCAGTGAGATTTGGGCTGCTAAGAGGTCTGCTTATCAGCCAAAGGGCAGTGGCCACCCTGTAGTGTAGTGGGAGGCTCATTGTCCTTCCTTCTGTTTCTGTCCACTCGTGCATGGCGGAATGAGAGCGTGGATGTTGATATCCTATCAGGGAATACTGTAGCGGCCTGTCCCAGAGACGTCTTGGCTCAGGGATACAATCAGAGGAAAAGGGAGGCGCTATGAAACTGTGAGGGCTTCACCTTGTCCGAGCCCAAGGACGGCAGCAGGGCCGACCAGCCAAGCAGAGGTGGCTTTCCCGAAGGCTCTTTGTACCTGCACCGCCACGGGGCAGGGCACAGCATGGAGGAGGGGCAAGCAGCTGATAGGTAACCTGCCGCACAGCCACTCCCCACCGCAGGTCATTCTACAGGGTGTGTGCCCTGGAGGTGTGTGTGTATGTGTGTGTAAGCAAGCAAGCAGGGGGAGAGGGAGGAAGGGAGTGTGGAATGTGGCAGTCTGCTGTTCGGTCAGAGAGTGAAAGGGGAGCTCTCTCCGAGGGGGTTACCCAGGTGTGCTGTGTGGAGTCCTGTGTCAACTAGAGTAATTCAGGTGGGCCAGCTCTACTAGGAGACCAGCACTCTTTTCTCAAGGTGAAAATGAATTCGTTGCGGCTGAAGGAGCTATCGAACTCTGACCTGTACAGGCGAAGGCAGGAAAGGCCAGACAGCTATGGGAGCCTTGCTTCAGAGCGATTCAGGTGAGCTATTTGCCATGAGCATTCACTTCTGCAGGTGTAAGAAACACCAGGCCGTTACGTCCTGTTACGTCATTGGTTATGTTGTGAATTCATGAGAATGGCGGGGGGCGAATATGGTAGTTTTATGTATTCCTGCAACAGAAGTTCAGAGTCTTGTTTTGACTGCGGCAGGGTTTCCCAGGCGAAAGGAGTTTGTGGTTGGCACGGTGGCCTTGTGATTGTGCATCATGCGGCAGTGTCTGAGCACTGATGCTACAGGGATTAGAGACGACTGACATGCCAGGAATGCAGTGTAAGCGCCTGGAGGTGACTTTAGTGCAACGGAGCACTGAGTTGCCTGTAAACAGACCCTCTGTCTTTCATCAGGGTCACTGCAGACGTTTGGATTTACTCTGGTGTTTAGGCAAAGAAATTTCTAGGAGAGGTTTCTGTTTGATAATAGATATATTGTAAATGTTATAGGATGATTCTGTGTGTCTGTGTTCTGTGTTCCATGTCTTGTTCTAAATCTTGTCTTAAGTTTACTTTTTTGTAGCAGATAAGCAAGTTTTATTCTGTTTTAACTGTTACTGAACCTTCAAATGGATTATCTCCAAAATCATGTCAGTTTATCTGCACCTCCTCCCATCGCCTGTTTCCCTTTTCATTTTGAGAAGGAAATGGAAAACTGTGCTCAGAACTGTAGTGAGGAAAAAGAGTCACTGTGTTTTTTTGAAGCACAGAATTGACATAGAGGCATAGAAGTGTACTGTAGGATAGTTTGTGGTCTTGCCAAAATGTTAATGGGTTTTGCAATGAACATTCAAAATAGTGATTTGAAAATCTTATTTATGTTTTTTAACCCCAATTTAATTTTGTCTACATAGGCCTATATACAAAAAACATCTTGACATGCTGACATCTGCCTCAAGTGTGTTTCTCAGTCACAGAGACAATTTTTCAGCCCAACTTCATGCAGTTCCCTTTTTCACAGTTACTATAGTTACTGTTTACTTAGCTGAATGGGCATGTAGGGTTTGTTTGGCCAGGCCGTCGTGTTTCTGGGGCCTTGCTGAAGCACTCCCGACCCACTGTTTACACAAGGTCAGTTAAGATGAGTTGGTTCGTGAGTAGGAACGACCGCACAGCATTGTACTGTGTTTGCTACAAGCTGTCATCTGTGTATTATAGCCTCACCTGTTTTTCAGTTTGTGTGCACAACAGCAGGAGGGTTCCACTTGAGTGGCCATTCCGAGAAAAATAGATAAGACATATGCCTAAATCTCTTTCCTTTGAAGGTAATATGATGACTGGTCCCAGGAAGAACTGCTATCAGTACTTAACACAATTCTTTCAACATTCTAATCAACTTACTTTTAACATTCAGGGTGTTTGCTTGCTCTAATCTTAATCGTTTCCAAAGCTATTTTTTAGATCAGTTGATTTTGATGATTTGCATAGTAGTGAAATGATATTCATTTGGAGAGAACCTGCTGCGTGTACTTCTTTATTAGTTGTACTGCAATGTTCAGAATAGATGGCTTTCCAACGAATTTCAGTGACGCAAAGATATCTGGATCACTGTGTCATTATGCATTCAGTGTAGCATACTGTGGCTTACTTAATGTTAAATTGTATCCCGATTAATCCAAATGATTATGATCACAAACACATTCATAGTATAAAAATACAAAAGAAGATATCTTACATGCCGTTAAAGTTGAGTTGATGTTATGGTGTAAGTATATTGCCAGGACACATTCTATATCTTATTCACCAAACACTGAATACAAAATAAGACATGCCTTGTGATCCCATTCCCATGGTCTTGTGATCCCATGGGCTACAGTACATATACGTGATTTAAAAATAATTGCTTGGCAGGCAAACACTGAAATTGTTTATTTGAATTTCGTTTACAGCAACAACTTTACACTCTCAGAAATCCATGAGAATTTACTTAAAATGCAAATCAAAGAATAGGAGCCACGGGGTACCAAGGCTCAGTTGGGTAATCGGGTTCTAGTCTTGAGTCTGTTTGAGAGAATTTCTCGACCCTACCCCATCTCTCTCTCCCACTCATTTCCTGTCATTCTATCCTGTCAGCTATTACAATTTTACTAGAGGTGGCAGAGAGAGCGATTAATCATCAAATTGACTACAATCAACTTAAAAACATTGCCAGGGGTGCTTTGTTTTTGTTTTAATAGGGCTTGGGTATATGTACTGCATCATGAAATCTTTGGTTCGAAGCAGTTAAATTTGCATACAGCACTTTGCAAAGGTTGCAAAGGTTAGTACTACTTTTTAAAAACCACATTTATCTCTGACTAGATTCAAATATCATAAGAAACTACTGAATTTGCAGTATTTACATGTTATTGAGTATTAGCAGCCACTGGGGTTGGCACCCACCTCCTTTAGTTACAGCCTTCCACTTGGCTGTGTGATGATAGATGTCCTTCTGGGCTCCTAAAGCTACTTAAAGGCTTCCCATAGCTTGTGGGAATTGAGTTACCCTCCATGATCTGATGAGGTAGCCATGCTTAAGACCATGTATCTCTCTTTTCAATCCCTCTCCCCCTAGCAGGTCTGTCTAGTGGCACAGTAAACTTTTCATGCCCCACTCTGTGCCAAGGGGTGGGCTCCTTATTTGAAAGAGTGACCCAGCCCTGGCTGAAGCAGAGAGAGACTAACCAGCTCCACCTGCACCTGTTGTAGAGGAATGTAAACGGTGTGACCAATAATGAAGCAGGTGTGTAGTTATAGCAGTGTCAGCAGCTTCTTTAGTAGGATCTAATTGAGTGTTTCTCTCCATCATCCAATGTCCATGTTCCCCTCACTCACTTGCCATTTATAAAAAGTAATACAGCTACATAATATGACCTAGCATATGTCATTGCTAGGTTTTTTTTTCTGTATTGAGAAAATGTGTGCAAATCTTCTGAAATGTGTGCAAATCTTCAAATCTTATGAAACACTTTCATGGAACATTATAAATAGAGCCCTTTCAATAAACAACTGCAATTTCTGCTATTTCTGCACTTATTGTATTTACAAATAATGTACAGAGCAGTATGGATTCCCAGACCCAGCTAGTAGCGACCATGCTTAAATCATAGTCTCTTCTGTGGTGGGGGATATCTGTGTGTGGATCGGACTTCACTGTTTGTAATCAATAACTGGCTTCTCTCTCGTCGCTGTGTCCATCGGTAGCATCTTTTTAAATCAAGGAAATAGGCTCGTGCACATCCTGTTTGTTCAAGTCTGGAGCCCTGAATGCAAATGTATGTGTCTGATACAGCCACAATAGGCAGGAGGAGCAGGCACACAGGCAGGATGTGTCCATGCCTGTGACAGGGCAGTTACTTTCCAGAAGTAGCAGTGGGGGGAGGGGCACGCACATACACACACACGCACACACAGTGGCAGCTGCCAGCACCTAGTTTGGAATTGAGACTATACTGGGCGTCTATTTGTGGAATGATGAAAACATGCCGAAGTCTGGAATAGAAGTGTAGGTCAACCCTCCTTTCTGTTTAAAAGTCCCCTGCCCTGTTCCACAAGAGTGAATAGGGACAACATTTTACAGCACTCACCGTTTTCCTAGGACTTGTCTTAAAGTAGAGGTAGAGATTTATTAGAGAGGGGGAATGCTGCGGAATGTTTTGGTGCTCGTCTTGAAATGGGATCTGTCATTTATATGAGTGCCACGGAGATGTTGAGCAGTCTCATAAACAACTGTCATTTACTTTCATTGAGCCAATGACTTACAGTTTGGACAGCAGCTGTGATTTTTAACCATTTGCTTGCCCATATCAACAGTAATATGCAAATATATACATTCATTCTCATTTCAGGTAGACCCCCACAAAAGTTAGAACTGCATAAACAGGTTGTAGATACAGGATAGTTTAGACTGATGTGTATGTGGTCTTTGTTTCTAATTTTGCACAATATAGGTCTTGTAGCTTCTGGATGCACTTTTGCACTTTTGAGAGGGTTTGTGGATGTCCCCCAGCTGCTGAGCAGTCTGCAAATTCCTTTAGAAGGGTCATGTTTACAGAGATAAAGTGTTCAACCTTCATCACTTCTTGTGTGAAAAGGATTCCTGCTGTTGTTGGAGCGTTTGTCTCTGGGGTTGATCTTGTCCTAGCTCACATTGACATAATAAACCTTGCTTGTACTTCCAAACAAGCCACAATGTTCTGGTCTCACTGGAGAGAATGTTCCTCTTTGCTCAAGCCCTCTGCACATGCTTAGAGCAGGCCTGTCTAGTGGCACAGTAAACTGTTCATGCTCCACACTGTGCCAAGGCAAGGGGCTCTTAATTTGAAAGAGTGACCTAGCCTGTTGCCTCCCCTGAAAAAGGGGTGGGGGAAAGGCGAGCGCCGGCACTGGCTGAAGCAGAGAGAGACTAACCGGCTCCAGGATTAGGGAAGCCTCTCTCCCTTCTGTATTGCTGTCCAAGTGTGTGGGCAGCCCTGTGCTCTTAACCTGCCGCTCTGGGAGTGTTGGACTGGGTCTAACTCGTCTTGTGTACTGTTCGCAATGGAGGTTCAGGGCCGAGGGCTTCCTCCCATGATTCCTGAGGATGGGGAGCCGCAGGTGGAGGTGAATGGAGTTCGCCATGTAAACGGCGGCGATGCCGAGGTGCCCGTCTCCAAATCTCAGAGGAGGCAGAGTGATGTCAAGGTGTACAAGGAGTTTTGTGACTTCTACGCACGCTTGTAAGTGTTGAAAGTTCTAGAGTCAAAATGTATGCTACATATGTTTTATGACTGGATCTAATAGAATAGTAGAAAACGTGAAAGAAAATGTGAAAGAAATGGCGTCTTAACCTGGACATGGAAACATGGGAAGCATTTTAAATGTTTTGATAACTAGACTATATCCTTGTAATCCAGGTTACAAAGACATGTTGTTTTTATTGTATGTATGTTTTTATTAAACAATTCTGTTTTAACATCAATTAAATATTTGCTAATAGCTCACAGAGTGTGTGTACCCTTAATGTTTTTTTTTTCACCTTGTTGCGTCTATGCTGTGTCTATCACTGAGTGCTCTTGCTGACAACAGAGGAATGAAGGTGAAGGTCTGTCTTTTATTTCGGTGGTGTCTTTACAGTTGGCCTCCTTTTATAGTCATCCCAGAGCAAAAAAGCTGCCCTGGTCTGGGGCCATCAGCATCTTGGCAGCCTGGCTGTGTGCTTACATTTCAATTGCACTACATTATGAGACGGAACTATCGAGGGTTTGGCGCAGCGGCAGTATTTTTGTGCCTGTCAATCCACACGTCCCTTTTGTTTACCATTGTGGAGTCGCCAGTGGCCGGGAGGGGTGGAAATGCTCCGGGGATTTGTCACTTCCTCCCAGTGTTCCCAGAGCCAGGGAGTGTCGGCCTATCCTCCTACAGGAGCCCGGCATTACTGTATGGCTTATGACACACCAGAGCGACTGCTAGTGCCCAGCCTGTGTGCCAGTGAGTTCTCCTGGGCGGTGAAGGTAGGTTTTGATGACCGTCATGCTGACAGTTGAACGTGTCATATTCAGGGTGGTCCTCTCGGCTTTTATTATCGCTATTAAGCGTGAGGTAAAACTGATAAGTTGAAAAGCATGGGGTCATGAAAGAGGAATGTGGTTGGCTAAGCATCCCAGCACTGCTGCTGTTGAACAGGCTTTTAGCCTCAGCCTTGGGTGAGGAGGAGGAGATGATGTTGGTCTCTTGCTATGTGTTGAAATAAGAGCATGAATAGTTTCCTGGTGCCTCTAGGCTTCTCCCACATTAGTGCCATATATGGATATTTGGGATTCACATCCTACATGCTCCCTGGAGTATATGACCTCTTACAACCAGCAGCTTGGTATTCCCACTACAAACATACAAAAGACCTTGAATTTTTCTTATATGCTCTTATTGGACTATGCCTGGACTACAAGTATTCAATTATGTACATTTATTCAATTATCTGTAAGCAGTACTCTCCCTTACCAACAGTTAGGCCTTAAGATCACACAGCATCTCTTCTTGTGTGAAAAGGACTCTGTTCTATGCTGTTGTTTGAGCTCACCATTTTAACGTTTGTCTCTAAGGTTGATCTCATCCTAGCTCACATTGACATAATAACCTTGCTTGTACTTCCAAACAAGCAACACTGTTCTGGCCACTAAAGTGAAACAATGGCACAATTCATTTTCCATCCTCATTTTACAAAAGTAACATTCGCCTTTGATGTGTGAACATGTCAACTCAGATTAATTTTTACTGTGAATGTCTTTGGAAGACATCCAGAGGCCTCAGAGAAATATTTGTTACTACAGAGATTCTAATCTTCACTCCTTAATTCCACATTATGTTTAGAGAACATGGTTCACTTTTCTCCTTTTCTGCAAAAGCAAACCTCTCTGATGGGCTAAATACCAAACGAGTGCTTATTTATGTAGATTACATGACATTCCTCTTTAGTTCACACTGTAGGCAAGGGCAACATCGTTGGAGCCAAAAGACAAAGACACTGGTAAAATATGTTACTTCTCTGTCTTTGAAGGCTACTTGGAGAGGACTCATGTGAACAGACTGAATGCGATCGTGCTGGAACACTGGGTTTCTATGCCGACATAGTATGACGCTAACTGGTACATTGTGTTGTTTCTACAGCAACATGGCAAATGCTTTGGCAAATGCCATCTGTGAGCGCTGCAAAAGTGGGTTTGCTCCAGCTGAGAAGATTGTGAACAGCAATGGAGAGCTGTACCATGAACAGTGCTTTGTCTGTGCTCAGTGTTTCCAGCAGTTTCCCCAGGGACTCTTCTATGAGGTAGGCTCCCTTCATAATAACAGAAACAACAGAAACGGTACATTGTCTTTCCACTATGCACAGGTGTATATCCTTAAATCCCTAGGTCTGTCGGCATTTTTTGGACTTTTGATAACCATAACAATCTATTTAATTATATTTATGGATAGTAGCACAATAGCATTATATTTATGGACAATGGCATTATCAGAATCAGATTTTTTTGGCCATACTTGCATACAAGGAATTTGTCTCCGGTAGGTATTAGCTCTCTAGACGACCAACAAGGACATCCATCAGTATACAAAATAAATATGTAAATACATCAGTATACAAAATAATACAGAAAAAATATGGCATCACTTTCATACAGAATGTGAGCATTTAGTTATGGAAATCTAATGAGTTATACTTGCTGTAGGTCATAGAAATATCTAATTTATGCACATATTTATTGAAATGTTTATGCTGACCAAGCCCTTCGTCTGCCTTTTGTGGCTGCTGCCCACACTGAATCCTCACTAAAAATAAGAATAGAAAGGTAGCCAGCGGCCACCACTACCAGACCCATGGGAGCATCATATCCTTTCTTGCATCGAACATCAAAGCTATTGCCTTAGGAGCGCTTGAGTGCACTTCCAAAACCAGCAGAGAAAACAAAGTCAGTTTGTCTTTGAAGTCTGCTGTAGTGCCGGTGTTCTCTGTAAAGTAGAGCACTGACAGTAAGGTGATAATTAGATAGAGAGTATTGATCCCTATAGTCACTAGTATGACCTGTGCTGTTGGACTTGTAAACTGATAAACAAAGAAGTAAAACATACAGGTAATAGACATCATTCTCTCTCTCTCTCCCACTCTCTCTCAGTTTGAAGGCCGTAAATACTGTGAGCATGATTTCCAGATGCTGTTTGCTCCATGCTGCCATCAGTGTGGTGAGGATAATCCCATTACAACCTACAGCAAATTCTGTTCCTAGATATATTGCCAGCAAAGACTGCATTTTATCATGTTTTGCCCATTGTTTCCTTTTCTACTAGATTTTCTCTTTTATACAGTATAAGCTGCAGGAGAGTGTTTTAGGCCAATTAAAAAATGTGTATTACATTTGTCTAACACAATAATAAACTTTTCTAACAAAGCAATATCAGATCATGAAGAAGGTCTAAAGGAAAGAAATAATTGATAATAGCTTATAAGCATGTGTCTTGCTTCTGCCACACTTTAATATGTGCAGGGGAGTTCATTATTGGCCGTGTCATTAAGGCCATGAACAACAGCTGGCATCCTGAGTGCTTCTGCTGTGACATATGCAGTTCTGTCCTTGCTGATGTAGGCTTCGTCAAGAATGCTGGACGGTAAGTCAAGCTAACTGCAGATTTCCTTTTACCTACTTGGATGGATTTATTTAGATGTTTACATGAATAAATAACTGTACGAACCCTTTCTGATAGACACTTGTGCCGGCCTTGTCACAATCGAGAGAAAGCTCGTGGCCTGGGCAAGTATATTTGTCAGAAGTGTCATGCCATAATTGATGAGCGTCCCCTGATCTTCAAGAATGATCCATACCATCCAGACCACTTCAACTGCAACAACTGTGGGTCAGTGAAAGCCTTTTGAACTATATCAGTGCCCTTTACGTTATCTTTTGCCTGATGTTGAATACAGAATTACTAAACCTCACATAGCAACCTGGTATGGTAACCAGAAGTCACACTTTTCCCATTACCTTCTCAGATTCTCTCGGGTTCTATCTGTAATTATCAACATTACTAATTGAGGATTTGCTTTTTGCTTTGCAAATCTTTGAGAAAACGTTGCTCCACCATTGTCTACTTGTCACTTGGTACTGCTCTGGCACTAGAATTGCTGTGATTTCTTTGCCTTATAAGCGATGGAAGAGTTGTAAGGCCAGAACATGTTTTCATTTCATATTCCTCTCCTAAACAAGGAGCAGCACAAAAGCAAACATTTGACAGAGCGCTAAGTTACAGAAAAGAAACTTCTGCGTACTGTAAAACTTCCTATGGAATATTCAGTATATCCTAATAAAATCAATTCAGAAGAGACATTTATTTATTAATATAATGTATTTGCTGTTCACCATCTTGTTTGTTTAATTTTTAATCCAAAGCACATAACCACACACTTACTAGCCAAATTACCGTTTTTTCGTTGTGTAGTAAAGAGTTGACTGCTGAAGCCCGTGAGCTCAAAGGTGAGCTGTACTGCCTCCCATGCCATGATAAGATGGGAGTTCCTATCTGTGGTGCCTGCCGCAGACCTATCGAGGGCCGTGTGGTTAATGCCATGGGCAAGCAGTGGCATGTGGAGGTATGCAATCAGATTCCATTCTATTACTGTCTTTATCTAGGCAACGAGGGAATCCTCAAGTGATGACAAAGTATATTTGTAATTATTTGTAATTATAAGTATTTTATTTCAATTGGTATTAGAATGTTTGCATTCCTCAAATGGTTATTTCACAAAGCATTATGGATATGTTTTCATCCTGTTATCTGTCTGTTCCCATTAGTACTGTGTTTTTCTTCTGTCCTGTCCATGTTCTTCCTGTCTCTCCCCTGACCTCTGCCTCGGCCCTCCAGCACTTTGTGTGCGCTGTGTGTGAAAGGCCCTTCCAGGGCCATCCATACTATGAGCGCAAGGGCCATGCCTATTGCGAAAGACATTTTGATATGGTGAGGTGGGAAATGACTGCCTCTTGTCATGCCTGCATTCTGCCTGGCTTCCTCTAAGCTAAGCAACCCTGCTCAATGCCAACTCTTCTCAATAATTTCCTCAAGACATGAGACTGTTACCATGGGCCATAATGTACTGAACCATTGGCCTATTCCAATGAGTGAAAGGGACCAGAGGTTAGTGTTTGCTCTGAGCAGGGTTGTGATGGTGCTGCCCTGTCCTGTCCTTTTTCTCTGCCATCCTTCTGCGTCTGAGTGTACATGGAGCCTGATATGAATGGGGTGGGAGTGCACATAATCTAATGGATTGGGCCTGGGCTGTGTATTTTCAGCATTTTGTGTGTGCTAAGTGTGAAAAGCCCTTCCTGGGACACCGCCATTATGAGCGCAAGGGCCTGGCATATTGTGAGACACACTACAATCAGGTAAAGTTGTGAAATGGTAATATCATACAGTAGGTGTTCAGAAACAAAGGACTTTTTTTTTGTTTCTCAGTGAAGGTTACGCATATATATTATTTAGCATTAGCCTAATACCTACTGGAAATGCATGAAGCGCAACAATGGCTAAATGTATGGGATTGTGAATGACTAAAAGTAGTTCAGTAGGCATGAGTTTAATATTTACATCTGTTACATTGTCATTGGGGTGGCATGACCTGCTCAAGATTTACTAGTGTGGTAGCACCATCTGTTGGTAAAAAAAATAGCATGTGCATGTTTTGTTGTGTCTTAATTTTATGCCATAGACATGAACAACAGAATACACAATTTAAAATGGCCTGGATAAAAATGGCTTGAAATGTGTTAAATCTCATACATGAATGATAGTTATTGTGATGCATGTAAGTAAAGTATGCACAGTGCACTTTTCCCAGTCTTAGTAGCTTCTGATAGGACAAATACCCTAAATCAGGAAAAAGTTGGTACACTTGGTAAAAAGTCAATAAAAACAAAATGCTATAATTTTTAAAACATGCAAGTTTGATAGAGAAAATATTGTTTTAGGAGGAGTATATGCCCATTTCATATTTGAAACATTTTGGAAAAAAAAATCTTATTTGGGGTTGTACAAATTACCCACAAAATCAATGTTAAGTGCAAATTGCCTCATAATTTCTGTTTTGACTTTTGACAGTTGTTTGGTGATGTGTGCTACCATTGCAATCGTGTCATTGAAGGAGATGGTGAGAGCCCAACAATTATATACAACTTCCAAAATAATGACTTATTACTCTGTGATTGTAACACTAAGGCTGCTGTGTGATTTATTTGGTCTGGTTTACTTTTTAGTTGTTTCTGCCTTGAATAAAGCATGGTGTGTCAACTGTTTTGCCTGCTCAACCTGCAACACCAAGCTGACTCTAAAGTAAGTTATCACACACACACACACACACACACACACAAATATAACTAGACTGCATTTTCTCGGCAGAAACCGCAAGGTGGACTTGCCAACCCCCCCCCCCCATTCCCCCACAAACCCCCGCTCAACACCCCCCAACACACACCCATCATCCCCCCTCTCCATCCCCTTGTGTTGAGGGGGCACCGTTCCAACTCTGACACGTCCGTTAAAATGGGGTTTTGGAGGGGGTAGAGAGGGGGGGTTGGTGTTTGAGTGAAGGGGGTGTTGGTGGGGGGGTTGTTAAAGGGGGGTTGGTGGTGGTGGTGGGGGTGGGGGGTGGGACACCCCCTCCAAAACCCCTTTTTTAACACCCACTAACCCCCCCCACCACCACCAACCCCCCTTTAACAACCCCCCCACCAACACCCCCTTCACTCAAACACCAACCCCCCGTCTCTACCCCCTCCAAAACCCCATTTTAACGGAACGGTGTCTCTAACTTGAAAGCCCTAGGAGGAGTAGTGGTCTAAAAATCCGGCGGAATAAGAATAAGAATTTATGGCCAACCAACGGCCATGTTGTTACAAAAGTAACAAAATGGCCGGACCGAAGAACAATAGTGGACAAGAGGGCAAGTCCAATAATGAGAGGGCAAGTCCACTAATGAGTCCACTAATGAGAGATTTGCTGTCCACTTTTGATCTGTGCATATTTAAGCAATACTGTATAACATGAGTGAGAGTGAGGTGGTTTGTGAATATCCTTACAACGTTCATTCAAAGCCACAAAGCCAAATGCTTCCACTCGTTATATTGCCTTTCCAGTCCCATTGCCTACAAACACCGTTTAAAGATTATATATTTTTTAGGTTGAGATTTTTGTTTTTTTTTTTGTTTTGTTTTATATAGAGTTTATTCATGTTTATTCATTCTCCCCAAACTAGTTTTAAACATAGTTTTGCAACTCCCATTCCAAAGTAACACAGGAGTTGAACAGCTTGGAAAAGGTGGAGTGATTTATTAGATGTGAAAAGTCATCCATAGTATATTGGGGGATAACCTCACTCCTAGTGAGGTGTGAAATGCATCTTATCCAATCAGATTTTGTTCAATAGCTTGACCGAACTTAACTATTATATAATGCATAATCTTTTATGTCTTCTGATTTAACTGATGTGTTGCTCTTTCTCTCTCTCTTCCTCCCTCCTTGCACTCTTTCTCTGTCCTGTGACTGTCCTCACTCCCTCTCTTTCTGCCCTGACTGTCATTATTCACTTTCTTTCCCTTTTTCTCTGTCCTGTGCCTGTCCCACTCACTCACCTTCTCTCTGACTCTATGACTGGCCTCTCTCTGTCCCATGACTGGCCTCACTCTCTCTGGCCTGACTGCCCTTACTCTCTCTCTCTCTCTCTCTCTCTCTCTCTCTCTCTCTATTCTGTCTGTCCTGTGCCTCACTCGCTCTTTGCGCTGTACCTTTCCTTACTCACTGTCTCTCTGTGTCCTGCGGCTGTTCTCATGTGCATCTCTGGGCTTCCTCTCCTCTCTTTGCTGACCTGGGCCTGGATGGTGGCTTGGGCTGGCTCAGGGATAAGTTTGTGGAGATTGACCTGAGGCCCATCTGTAAACACTGTTATGAGCGCATGCCAGAGGAGTTTAAACGGCGCTTGGCTAAGCGCGAACGGGACTCCAAGGAAAAGAAAAAGAAAATGGCTACCTGTCTGTAATTACTCTTTATCCTCCCTCCTTGCTTCTTTCCATTCATTGGTTAGTGTCATTTCCTCTCATTTTTCACTACTTTCTTCTTACTGCTTGGGTTCAACTGTTTTTCTCTCTTTCTGTCCTTTATCACTGCCAAAGTTTCCCCACTTCAATTCAGACATTATCATAACCTTTTCATGTAGTCAGCCTATTTATGCTTGTATACATTATTACATATACGTGTTATAGTCTGATCCCATTTCCTACATTAGGGTAATGCAAAATGTTATCCCACCATTATGCATTTGATTGATAAATGTACAACCCTGTTGACTGAGAACACATTTTTTTTCTTTCATCTACCTTGACACTAATTTTACAGGAACAAATTTGTTGAATTTGATATGAAGCCGGTGTGTAAGAAGTGTTACGAGAAGTTCCCGCTGGAACTGAAGAAGCGGCTAAAGAAGCTTGCCGACACAGTTGGACGGAAGTAAACAGCAGCATATAATCGGAGGACATGTATACATCTGCTTGATACAGACCACAGGGTTGGATTCTTCATGTTATATCACTCATCTATTTCCCCTAGGATTCGGAAATTAATGTGTCAAAGCCTGTATGAAATGTATTGCATTCTTGGACCTTCAAAAAGGGAGACTACTAAATTGTTCCATTTTCTTTTTAAGTGTAGTCATATCATGCTGTATGTGTTGGAAAGAGGTTAAAATTAAAACCCAAATGTCTATTTTTTATTTACATGTATATGTGAATTGTATGGGGAAGTCCTTCCTCTCATATTATGAGGTTACAAACAGTCCAAACGTATAGTAAGCCTCAGGTATAATAACCAAAGTGCATCTGCCTTTTTTACTTTTATTGCAAATGTTTTTTTTTTTTTTACATTTACTGCAGTGTCACATTAGTTTCCCTTTACAGAGATTTAATTGTCAGTTCTAACTTGCATTTTGTATTGTATAAGAAAACTAGTGTGCACATTCCTGTTTATAGTGTGACTGATTCCACTGAACATACAACATTCACTTGTTTTTATTTATTTAAAATTTTTGCATGTCGGCTAGATTAACAATACAAACATTACAAATACTTGGCCTGACTTTCTGCATGTGTGACACTGAAAAAATAATTGCTATTCAATAAAGAGATCACTTCATTTTCTAAGTGTCATTTAAGAGTCTGTTATGAAGATATGAAAACTGTAATAGTCACACATTTACAATAACACAACAGTCTGATGGATTATTTTTGTTCCTGCTGCTACTGTTTATTGCCATAATAAGCAGTCAACAATATGCCTTAATATTTTCAAATTTGACAGGCACTGCAGATGTGAAAAAATGTTGCACAACTAGTCTATACTGTAGTTTGAGATTAACATTATTAAAAAAATAAACCTTTATTAAACTGAATTTGAACCTATTAAAAGCATTTTGACAGTGGCAAGAATTGTCTGCTTGATTTGTAATGGTTTTGGTTGAAGAGATTGCTACCTGATTCTCATCCTCAACGTGAACCAATTCACAGCCCACATGACTCCAAAATAGTTCCGTCCATAGGAGTGCAATGATGGCCTGTCTTGTCAATCTAAACTCCCTTAGTCCTACTTGGTGTCTATCTGCTATGCCGTGCCTGTTGGTGATCAGCCACAATGCACAGGTTTGGGAAGAACATCAGCATCGGTTGAAGAGAAAATTAACCCTAAACCTACCAATAGTATTATCAACAACTATTTGATGAGGGTTAAAATCTAGAAAATAACATTTTACTGTACATTAGGCCATCCCAATTCTGTATTATAGTCCCAAAATCAAAACCAGCCACAGCCAATCATATCTTCTAAAGACAAACGTCATGGCAGCTTTTAAACTTGCGTCACGAGTTGAAGCACTACCCCAAACGACAGCAAGGTTACATGCGACTAGATTTAATGGATGAAGTTTAACAACACACGTTGTACCCTTAGTGGAATTATTTTAGATATTCACTGGTAACCATGCGGCGCAGTAAGGCCGAAGTGGATCGCTATGTTTCTTCAGTGCAAAATGCTTCTCCTTCTATGAAAGAGGTGAGTTAGCCGGTTCGAGTATGCGTGATGGGAAGCTTAGCTAACATGGCTAACGAACGATTGGTAGTGCGCTGACTAGCTAGTTAGCACTGTGTAGCTACCGATATGCACGCAGGCCTTTCATTTTATTATTGTTTGACGGCGCAGAAAGATGCATACAAACTCAGCTAATCCACAGAAAATAAATCACTATCAGCACCGTATAAAGGTCTTTCGAGATTAGGTATGTTTTCGTTCTGGTTTTTGCCGACATTTGTCCACTTCCTTGTAGAAAACGCGGCAAACCGGTATTTTGAACATGTCAGTGGTGATACTGTTCAAACTATTATGGGTGTTGGGCTAGTTTAGACTTACTTTGGTTGTCAGGTTGTGTGTATACTGAAACTGAAATACTAATTTATCCACATCAGCCAATTTTGCTCAGGTGGCATTAGCTTCTTAACCTTTGACTTGGTGTTAGGTGCTAAAACCTACCCTGATTGCCAAAGTTTCCAATTTTATCGGCAACGTTGAATCGTGGACACGTGTGTCTCTCTCACGGGAATCCTAACCTACGTAATATAGGAATAGATACAAATTGTGTAGCTGTTTACTTTGAAGGTTGTATATTTTATATTACTTCCCCCACGCAGATGCACAATAAGAAATCCAACACGTTTGATTGTTTAACGTCTTAAAATGTCAGTGTTCCCTTTTCGGGACGGATCTTTACACACCTCTCTCCTCTTTTGCAGAAACCCTTAAAAGGATTCTTGTTCGCAAAATTATACTTCGAAGCAAAAGAGTATGAGCTCGCAAAGAGGTGAGTAGCCAACCGTTGTCATTTATGTTGAAGGTGGAAGGTCAACATATAACATTTATATGTTGTAACCGTTTGGATATACCGTTTTGTGTGTTTGTAATCTGATATCATTATTTTGTCCCTAAGACATGTATCAGCGTATTTATCGGTACAGGAGAGGGATCCCAAAGCACACAAATTCCTTGGTCAACTCTTTGAACTTGATGGCGATGTCAACAAAGCAGTGGGCTGCTACAAGGTTTGCATTTTGAATAAAATGATGTTTTGAATAGAATGATCTTTCAGGTGTTCTGTAGATATAAGATAATGTAGGTCAATGATGGTTCATCAGCTTTCAAGACACAAAAGACAGTTATTGTTTTAAGACTAATCCTGACATTTTGTTTCCAGCGCTCAGTGGATCTTAACCCAGCTCAACGAGATCTTGTACTTAAAGTGGCTGAACTTTTGTGCAGTAAAGAAGAACCAGATAGCCGAGCAGAATTTTGGGTTGAAAAGGCATCAAAGCTTATGCCTGGCATCCCTGCTGTTTTTAAGCTAAAGGTCCGTAAGTCCTCATAAAAGTATAAATTAAAAGGTCACATTGTGATTGTGGTCTTAAAGACAGACTGCTCAAACATTGATATGATGTAATACTCAATACAAATAATTTTTCTTCTGCCATTGAATAGGAGAAGCTGCTGAGCAAACGGGGACAGCAGGGCTGGAACCAGCTGTTTGATCTCTTGCAGTCAGAGCTCCAGTTGCGTCCAGGAGATCCATATGTGAATGTGAAGCTTGTTGAGTTGTACTGCTCTGATGGAAGACTGGAGGAGGCTGTCAAGCACTGCTTGGCTGTTGAGAAGGCGGGTGTCCTTGGCAACAGTCTGGATTGGTACACCACTGTTGTGTGTACACTGCAGGTTTGTCACCGCTCCTAGCATAATTCTTCACCAGTGCGTTTGTTTAGATCTCTGGCATTTTCTGGTTGTAGCAGACTGAGTTCTGTTTGTCAGAGCTGCTCCTCTAATGTGCCTTGAACTATGTTGTAATACTTGCATTTTACATACCGCTGTGCCCAGATCAAATTCATTTTTTGTGTTTGACTCGTTATTGCAGGATTACCTTAGCCAGCCAAGTGTCTCCATGAATGAAAAGTCTTGCCGCAAGTTTCAAAAGGAGCTCCTCCTGGCGCACTGTAATCTATTGAGATGCACTCTTTCTGAGAAGGCAGTTGCACAATGCGTTGACATTTTGCAGAAGTAGGTCAATTTCAGTTTATAGTGTAAACATACACATTTTATGTTGGATGATTAGAGTTAAAGGAATTATCCGGAGTGAAACAACACGTAGCTCTGTTGATTCACGTTGCTAAGTGCTATGCATAGGTATAAGAACGACAGATTTTCATGCACGGTAGACCGAGTAACGAAACGGCAGCCAGCGCTAACTGATTAGGGCATGTCAGTTTCGTTGTCATATGCCCAATATGCTTAGCGTTAGCGGCCAGTTCGTGAATTCGGTCTACGTTGTACCTACTGCTATCATTCTGATATCTATAGACACCATTCGACAGCCTCAGTCAACAGAGCTACGGGTTGATTCACTCCGGATAATCCCTTTAAGTGGCAGTATGTTTAAAATTTTCTAACCTTTGATTCTAGCTTTGATCATGCAATGCAGTCCCTAAAGAACACAGCCATGAACACTTCAGATGAGCTTGCTGAGATGTTCATTGAGCTCAAGGGTCACTTGTACCTTTATGCTGGAATGTTGTTACTGAAGATGGCCCATGACCGTGAACAACAGTGGAGAGCAGTAGTGGACCTGGCTGCCCTTTGTTACCTCCTGGCATATCAGGTGAGTCCTGTCTAATCCTGGTTATTTACAAAGATGATAAAGTTCGTAGAACACGGTCAACTCACAACCTATCTATGACTGGGTGCTTGTGACCAAGATGCTATCACAAATCAAATGAAAGTACAGCACTCCTAGTCAAGTGTAACTTTTGTAACTTTTATTGCTTGTAAGCAGACATTTCGGGTATATCTCCCCCCTTCAGTGTCGTGCCATATTTACAAAGATAGTCATTGCAAAGATCATTTGCACAATCATTGACGTTCTAAGTTCAGCAACATGATGTCTCTTGTCAGGTTCCTAGACCAAAGACTAAGAGTTCTAAAGGTGAACAGCCCCGGCATCACCCACTGGATCATCTGGCTTGCGACAGGCAAAGCCAGGCTGGCCACATGCTGCTCAACCTGGGCCAAGATGTTGACCAGTTTGTGAAGAATGTTGTGGAGGCTTTTGGAAACAGAAGTGGCCAAGGCAGCCTTTTTGACCTGCTGTTTGGTTCTGAAGCTCCTGCCAGCTTGTCCTTTATTGGCAACGATGACATCCGTTCAATTAGTGCTCAAGCTCCTGAGATTGCAGATCTTGTCAAGGCTGATAATGGTAAGTTGTTCTCGTTCTGGTTTTATGGTTTGTGTACGTTACAGACACCTGTTTAGACTTTCATATGGACCATAAATTAAAACAAGTCAACAAGTCACTTGTTGTTTTAAACGGTGCTTTTTGGAAAACAATAACACTGGACTGATTGTAAACAGGTGCAGTTCTGCTCTATGGAGGGGATCTACAGCATCTCACCTGGCTGGGCTTGCAGTGGTCTTACATGGCGCAAAGACCTTCTCTTAGGGATTGGCTGAAGCAGCTTTTTCCTCGACTCACCCTTGAAACCTCAAAGTTGGATACAAACACACCAGAGTCCATCAGTCTGCTTGATTTGGAGGTAAATGATGTACCTCACAGGAGTGGGTACAGATTTCTGCATTCATATGTAGTATCCTGTGTTAAGCATGTCTCTTAAACTGGATCAACCATTTTAATTTTGTCCTGTGTGTCAATCTGTCCTCGGTGGCTAATTTGCATAATCTTTGCATAACTTTTTAGGTGACGATAGCTACAGAGTGTATGGTTTTTTTTTTTCTTGCAGGTCTTTCTGTGTGGTGTAGTCTTCACAAGTCACACTCAGCTTCAAGAGACAGCCAAGATTAGTGGAAGCTCCCAACTGCATGAGCCCAGATGCTTGCCTTTGCAGGTCATGAAGCTTTTGTCCACAGATAGGCAACGAGAGTGGTGGAATGCTGTGTATGCGCTCATCCATAAAAAAGCCCAGTGAGTCTGAACCTGCAAGTGTTTGAAATTAGATAATAGACCTTTTAAAAAGGATTCAAGCAGTCATATTTCCATCCTGAGTTCATTTTGTCTTTGAAACTTGAAAGTGGTGTGTGTGTGTGTGTGTGTGTGTTTCTGTGTAGGCCTGGAACATCTGCAAAACTGCGAATGGTTGTTCAACATGGACTGAGCACTCTTCGCGCTGGGGAGAAACATGGTCTGCAGCCAGCACTGCTTGTCCACTGGGCCCAACACCTCAGCGAAACGGTACACCTGCTGCTGCCTGTCTGCAGAATACTATAAAATCGCACACAACCCGATCTGCACTGCCATTTGTTACCTCTCTATAAGTATGCAGTAACTTAAGCCCTTACATTGTACAGATGGTTAACTCATTACAACACAAGCATCTTGGCCAAAGCCTGTATATTGTACCTGTATTTTAGTGTTTCCTCTCAATTTGTGTAATCATGACTGAATGGCAAAAATGTGGGGATTTAAATGAATTTTTCCTTTCTGCCAGCTGCTTCACTCATTCTCCAGCATGACAGTGACAGTTTACAGGATTTGTTTCTGGAAAATTGACTAGATTTACTTATTTTAGGTAGCCCTCACCCAAGTTTTGTATGTAAGTGAAATGTTTGCTCCATCATGGGTGATGGTGCTATGGAGTAATGTGTTTTCTTTCAGGGAGTTGGTGTAAACTCGTACTATGATCAGAAAGACTACACTGGCCGTAGTGTGCACTATTGGAAAGTGGTGCTCACTCTATTGGAAAAGATTAAAAAACGAAGAGGCATCCCTGAACCCCTTGATCCACTGTTTTTGCACTTCCCCAGTAAAGACATACAGGTAACTAAATTGTTGATGCTCTTATTGTTTTTTTTTTTGTTGTAAATATGGACATGCTGGCTTTATGATATAAATTCATAATCATATATGAATGTCTTGACAACATGTAATTTCAGATTTCGGCAGTTAAAGGCTATGAAGAAGAGGCAACGATTGCCTTTGCTACTCTTCTTGATATCGAGGGCAAAACGGAAGAAGCAATCACCACTCTTGAAGCCATCAATAGTATTTCCTCTAACTGGAAACTGGCAAGGGTATGGCGATTTTGATTTTGTTTTAGTACATATTCAGTTGTTAAGCTTTCCTAAAATTGTATTTATATTGCCATATTGGTTCACACATTTTATTGTGTCATTACAGATATTCCAGAGGCTGTCTGAGGAGGCTGGTAATGGTGTTGAGGAAACGCATGATCGCTGTATGACATTCCTGAAGAAGTTCCGAAAGCATCTGATGAAAATTTATACTGCCAATGCAGCTGATTTTGACAAGGTCAGACCATTTCCTCTAGTGAGGCTCCAGTGTACTCGGAAGTTTTTTAAGATGCTTCAATACATATTTATCTTCTGAGGTATGCTACTGGTATGACACCCATGTCAATGGTAATTAATCAGAATGGCTGTATGCACGCCCAACACTGGGCTTAACCATCAGCTGTTGATTTTAAATGGCTACTCTTTGGTGTTTTGGTTGAATGCGACCGCATCGTTGCATGTTTCATGTTTCAAGACGATGATGCACAAGGAAACTTGAGTAATGTTGTTTGGCAGGGTTCCTTACATGCTGCTTGTCATATTGGGCAATTGGCCAACCAATTTCCTTTGACACAGCAACTTTCTCACTTTACAGCTGCTGAGACTAGTAAGGCCTACAGAGCATTCTTACTAGAGATGCACTAGACATTTGCTACAGCAAAGTCAATTTGTTGTGGGATTGCCCAATTTAATTTTTACGTTATAACCATATTTAGTTACCTTAATAAGTGTCTAATTTTGGAGTGCATGGGGGAAAAAGCAAAAATGTACCATTTTAATCAATATTTAGCTTTAAAAGTCAATGACAAACACAACCACACGTATCAAATGAACAGTTCCATTTTAACACATACAGAAATATATGTTAGCCACTGTCAACTCAAAAGTAGATATCCAAAAATAGTTTGGGGGGGGAGAAAGTCCATTACAACTTTTCATTGTACAGCTAAACTTCATTAACTTAATAGGCTACAATTTAACAGCATTTGCAGAAACGTTGGCCAGATGCATAATAATTGTTTGGATTTAGCTCTGCCTGAAATCTGGCAGTCAATCACAAAGATTGTAGAGCGCTCCGCTCTAAAATCTTTGGTTAATCGTATTTCGTAACTTTTTAGAAGCTGCTGGTTTTGCAGCAGAGGCTGGCTACGTTTAGACACATCCCTCGCATCTGTGAGGATTGGAAACAAACTCACGTGGTTAACAAGATATGGTCTCTAGGCAACCTCGGAGACTCTGAGAAATTGAAAGTTGTGACAAAGGCGGGCAGAAACAGTGTTTCTCTTGTAAGTGGGCGATCGCATTTATTTTGTGAACGCGGAAATGCCCGAATTCCGTGTTCATCACTAAATTCCATTTTTATGACTAGATTCCATGATTCCGTCCGTTTACCGCATTGCGGAAATCATAGGGCCCTAAAAGACAATACCAAAGCTGATTTAAAATGTTGCTGTTTCTTGGCCACCTAATTGTTTTGCTTTGTCACATCCCTGTCTTCATTATGGTAAGCCCACCTTGCATTGTCATTTGTTCTTCCAAATTTTGGCAGAAGATCTACTGTCTCTATGGTGCGTGCCTGCTAGGCAAAACTATTTGCTACTGCTGGGGAATGTCTAGATATGTCATATTGATAAAACTTTTGATGTCTGTGTACATTTTGCAGCTTCCGGTGTCGGTGGAAGAAGTCATGGATCTGCTGGAAGAAGTGAACCAACAGCTGGGTGACAATGGTGATGTGATGGATGAAGATGAAGGCCACCCCTTCCACTCTAGCCCACACCAACTCTCCGAACCAGCTGCTGCAAGTTCACATATAAAATTCTCTCCATCACCTTCAAAGAACACAGCTTCTCCTAGGCGACACATGGTATGTTTTGAAATTAGTTATTTGTGCTGTATTCCATCTATCTGAATATTTATTTGAGATTTGATTTAGATATTTTTTTTTTTCTTTTTTAAGGATCAGAATTGAGCATTTGGCATTTATTTATTTATTTATTTTATATTATTTTTATTGATATTTTTTTATCTTTGTGTGGCGTATAACGAGGCTTTTAATGACGCGCATAGTCTAAAATAGCCTACTTGAAAAATGTAGTTTACCACTGTGGCCAAACAAAAATCGCCTTTGAGAAATTACATTTCATTGGCTTCCCATGTACTTTGAACCCTCTTGGCTACGGTGCTGATATTGACACCTTGTAAAACGTCAACATATAATGTCCATGTAAGAGACAGACATATAAAGGCATATCGGATGCATGCATCAGATTGGTGGCAAGTATCGGATCATTGTAACCCTATTTTTCTGTGCTTTTTGATGCATGCTTTAGTATTGTTTGATGAGGAGTGTTTCATATCCTAAAGAGTGTAATTTTTTTGTTGTTTAACTTCTAAGTTCTCTCCAAAGACACCACCTCATTGGGCAGAGGACCAGAAGTCTCTTCTTCAGATGCTGTGTCAGACGGTTGAAGCACTAAAAGTAAGAGCATAACTGGTATTTTATTTTCCTTCTTCTGTGTTCATAAGGCTGCTTGACAAATAAGAAGCAAAACTTTTACGTTCTCCTTTCTGACGATGATGTTTACATTCAAGGGTTAGGCATGGGGCACCTATTGTTTCCAATCTTGCCTCTTAAAAGGCCATTTCATTCTGGTTTATTGAGCAAAAGGTTGCATGGTTACCATATTTTTCCGATAATATCAGCAGCTATCAGGATAACACTTGAGTGCATCATATCTAAGGGTACTATATCCTAGCATAAGTGCTATCCTAGCACTAAAATGAACCTAAGCACTATTACCTAGCACTATGCTCCTTAAGGTTTCTGCTATGTAGCTTGATTGTTATCCTCTTTTTGTAAGTCGCTTTGGATAAAAGCGTCTGCTAAATGCATAAATGTAAATGTACTATATATACCTAGATATGATACACTCAAGTGTTATCCTGTCTTACTAATGTGAGATCAATGCGAGTTATTAAACCAGACAGTAACATCCCTCTTCATACTAGGTAGTATCCATATGCTAAATTATCCAAATGTACTAAAGTTCACCTTTAAATCTATGTAGGCCAGTGTGTTGGTAACCCATTTTTTATGCTGTGTGTGTGTGTGTGTGTGTGTGTGTGTCCCATTACAGAATGAAGTTCACGACCTAAGACTCAACAACTCTGATGCAAACGCCTCCCCACACCACAGGGTTTATGGTGAAGGATACAGTGCTGAAAGCCTACAAGAGTCTTTTCCAGCTGCTCAAACATTCCATGGTGCCCCTCTCACTGGTAAATAGTTATTTTTAGTGGTTGGAGTACAGATTTATTATTCTTTTGTTGGAATTGGGGAAACTAAGTTGTGCCTGTGTGTTTTATACAGTTGATGCTCATTTTAAAGGCCCATTATGGAACATTTTTCATTTAATTAATCTGTTTCATACTGTTTAGGATGCTAAAATGAGTCATTACACGGCAAAAGAACGGTGTAGGTCACCGTGGCCTCTAGCGGTAGATACAGCACTTGCAATGTTCAGCAGCGCGGACCGCCTCCAATAGAATGCAGTGCAATACAATACAATACAGCAGTCTTTAGAGGGAACTCGTGAGAGAAAAAAAACAGAAGGTTGCTTAGCCCTTCTTTAATCTATGTCTGAATAATTAATGCATCTGATGGCATTTGGTGGGGAAAGTTCATTTACATTTGCACCAGTATTGTAGAACTTTGCTTTTACCTTCTTATCCAGGTCTAAGGTTGTATAGCAGCTTTTTAAAATTATAATTACCCTTTCAATGGCATGCAATTCATATCAATAGTGTGTGTGTGTGTGTGTGTGGGTGTGTGGGTGTGGTTCATGCAGTTAAACTTAATGTTGTTAAACCTAGTTGATTAATATTATATCTCACTGTAAATGCATATCAATATTAGAAATATGCAAATAGTACAGACAGACAGACAGAATAGAACAGATATACTAAGGACAAACTCAAAATACAGGCTAAAAGTTGTATTTCATGTGATTTAAAGGTAAAGTGCTTGCTGAAAAATAAAGCACCACTTTTTACAGTCACAAGAGAGAAGCAGTTTAAAATGTAAATTTAAATGAATGGACATCACTACACAACTAAAGCAGTTCTTAATTGCAATCCTTTGCAAAACAGATGTTAATGCCTAAATGTATTTTTAAATTTACAGTAGCCACCACGGGTCCCAATGTGTACTACAACCAGTCTCCTGCTTACAACACCCAGTTTCTTCTACGTCCTGCTTCAAATGTCACTCCAACAAAAGTATGTGTCCATTGTATATGGGTGGGGAAAATTTGGTGTTTTAAACATTTACATTTACATATCTCTGTTTTTCCCACAAGGCACCAGTGTATGGAATCAACCGTCTGCCACCTCAGCAACATATGTATGCCTATCAGCAGCCTACTCATACTCCACCACTGCAGACAACACCAGCATGTGTTTATCCCCAAGACTTTGGGGCACCACTTCGCTTTGAATCACCAGCAACGAGTTTACTGTCCCCGTACAGTGAAGAATACTACAGCCACAGTGTTCCACCACCAACTAATCCACCTCTTCCAGAGCCTGGATACTTTACTAAGCCATCCATTGTCTCTGCCTCCCAGCCTCCAAAGACTAGTGAGGGGAAATCTTTGGACTTTGGAAAAATAACCTTTGGCCAATCTGCTGAACCCTCTAAAGTGCCAGGCTTTGGCACTCAGTCAGCCTCTGCAGCAGCACCATCGGCTGCTTTTAAATTTAATTCTAATTTCAAATCTAATGATGGTGACTTTACATTCTCATCTAGTCAGGTGAGAAACAGTGAAAGTCTCTTAGGACTTTTGACATCAGACATGCCTAGAAATGATGGACAATCAGACACAAAACCCACAGCCCAGGAGCCCAGTCAGAGTGGGGTGTTTACATTTGGCAGTCAAAATCTCTCTGGATATTCTTTTGCTGATGCTTCACAAAACAAGACTGGTTTATTTGGCAAACCTGAACAAACATTCAGTTTTTCAGAACTGGCCAAGTCTGTGACTGTGGAGCAGGAAGAAAAAGCTGGAGACAGTGATAATGATAGCACTCATGTTGAAGAGGATGAAGATGGACCACATTTTGAGCCCATTGTACCTTTACCTGACAAAGTAGATGTTAAAACTGGAGAGGAGGAGGAGGAGGAGATGTTTTGCAACAGGGCTAAGTTATTCCGATTTGACACAGAGACGAAAGAATGGAAAGAAAGAGGAATTGGGAGCATCAAAATTTTAAAGCACAAGACATCAGGCAAAGTCCGTTTGCTAATGAGAAGGGAGCAGGTCCTTAAGATCTGTGCTAATCATTACATTACTGCTGACATGGTTTTGAAACCAAATGCTGGATCTGATAAGTCCTGGGTTTGGTATGCTATGGACTATGCTGATGAAATGCCAAAGACTGAGCAGCTAGCCATCCGATTTAAAACATCTGATGAGGCAGCCCTCTTCAAGACAAAATTTGAGGAGGCACAGAAGGTCTTACCGAAGTCACCAGAAAAGCAAGATCAGTTTGATGGAAACAAAGTGCCTGAAAAGGCTCAGTCTTCAGAAGCCCCTGATAAAGGGCTGGATCTCAAAGCCCAATTTGCTAAAAAAGATGGGGAATGGGACTGTGATACATGTTGTGTTCGGAATGCCTTTTCAGCTAAGCTCTGTGTTGCCTGTCAGACACCCAACCCTAATTCAAAAGCAGAGGAATCCTCTAAAGAACCTAAAGGATTTCCTTCAGTTACTACTTCAGGTTTTACCTTTGGCATTACCGGAGAGTCCACAAAAGACACTAGCACTTTAACAAAAGGATTCTCTTCCTTTGGATCTCAGATACCAGTCTCATTTAAGTTTGGAAGCAGCTCCTTAGCCACATCAACGTCTAAAAGTGATTCTGCAACCTCAGGAGCCATCCCGACCACTACATTTGGTTTTGGGGCCAACACGACAAAGAAAACCTCTGAAGATGCTTCAGCAACACCTTCATTTTCATTTGGCACTGGTTTTGGTGCTCAATTTACTAAGAAGGATGGAGAATGGGAATGTCCTACTTGCTGTGTTACAAATCCGGCTTCTTCAAGTAGCTGTGTTGCTTGCCAAACACAGAACCCATCAAGCAAAGCAGATGAAGAAGTGCCACAGTCTTCATCATTTTCCTTTGGAGCTGGAATTGGAGCTCAGTTTGCTAAGAAGGACGGGGAATGGGATTGTCTCACGTGTTGTGTCAGAAATCAGGCCTCATCAAGTAACTGTGCTTGTTGTCAAACTCAGAATCCATCAGGAAATGGCAAAGGTGAAGAAAGTAAAGGTGATGAAGGAGCACCAAAAGCTTCATCTTTTTCCTTCGGCACTGGATTTGGAGCTCAGTTTGCTAAGAAGGAAGGGGAATGGGATTGTCCTACTTGTTGTGTCAGAAATCAAGCCTCATCAAATAGCTGTGCATCTTGTCAGAGTCAGAATCCATCATGTGGTGACAAAATTGGTGAAGAAAGCAATAGTGGTGAGGCAGCTCCAAAGACCACATCATTTTCTTTTGTGTCCAGTGCTTCAGGTTTTGGTTCCCAATTTGCCAAGAAAGCTGGACAGTGGGACTGTGATCAATGTCTCGTCAGAAATGATCCTACTTCCTCAAAGTGTGTGTCTTGTCAAGCTCCTGGTCCTATTCAGCCTCAGGGTGGATTGTCGGCAATGTTTGGGAAAAAAGATGGACAGTGGGACTGTGACGTCTGTTTAGTGAGAAATGAGGCCTCTGCCAGCCAGTGTGTTTCCTGCCAGACCCCTAACCCAAGTACAAAAAGCTCAAATACGTCTGCACCATCAAGTGCCTCATTCAGTTTTGGATCACATGCCAAAACTAGCCAACCCACTGATTCAGGATTTGCAACTAATTTAACCAAAAGTGGGGCCTTCCAGTTTGGGCCAAGTAAAGAGAGCAGCTCCCAAGCACCTTTTAAATTTGAACAGTCTGGTTTCTCATTTTCAATCCCATCAGGTGGCTTTAAGTTTGGCACTCAGGAACCTGCTCAAGAAACACAAGCCCCTGAAAGTGAAACGGGTCCTGCTGGTTCAGCATCCATGTTTCTCAAAAATATTGCTGAACAACACAGAGAAAAGGAGAGAGAGGGTACCACATCCACATTGACATCCTCTGATGAAAAATCTGAGCAAGAGGAAAACCCACTCTTCCTACCTAAGCCAGGCTCTTTTAGTTTTGCTGACTTAGCCAAATCTGGGGGGGAGTTCAAGTTTGGCCAAAAAGATCCCAGTTTCAAAGGGTTTGCAGGGGCAGGTGAGCAACTTTTCTCTGCCCCACAGACAAACCAGAAAGCGGACATCTCTATAGATCAAGAAGATGAGGACATGTACAAGACTGAAGATAATGATGACATTCAGTTTGAGCCAGTGGTGCAGATGCCTGAAAAAGTAGATCTGGTCACTGGTGAGGAAGACGAGGAGGTTCTTTACTGTCAACGTGTGAAACTTTTCAGATTTGACACTGAAATAAGTCAGTGGAAAGAGAGAGGAGTTGGCAACCTTAAGATTCTAAAGAACTCTGTGAATGGTAGATTGAGGGTCCTTATGAGGAGAGAGCAAGTCTTGAAAGTTTGTGCGAATCACTGGATAACCACAACAATGAATCTAAAACCTCTCTCTGGATCGGACCGTGCTTGGATGTGGCTTGCAAATGATTTTGCAGATGGAGACGCAAAGTTGGAGCAGCTTGCTGCCAAATTCAAAACACCGGAGCTTGCAGAAGAGTTCAAGCTAAAGTTTGAGGAATGTCAAAAGCTTCTGTTGAACATTCCTCTTCAGACACCCCATAAACTAGTTGATACCGGTAGAACAGCACATTTAATTCAGAAAGCAGAGGAAATGAAATCTGGTCTCAAAGACCTAAAATCTTTCCTAACTGATGACAAAAAGATCAAAGATGAGAGTAAAGACATTTCATCAACTAGTAACACATCTGGCTTAATCATCAAGCCTCATGCTGAGAGTACTGGTCCAACTTTGGAATGGGATAATTATGATTTACGAGAAGAAGCCCTTGATGACAGTGCTGATACCTCTGTTTATGCATCCCCAATAGCTAGCAGTCCTATTCGTAAGAATTTGTTTCGATTTGGGGAATCTACTGCGGGTTTTAGCTTCAGTTTCCAACCTGTTCTCAGTCCTGCAAAGTCACCAGCCAAATTGAATCAGAGCAGAGTTTCTGTTGGGACAGATGATGAACAAGATACGACTCAGGAAGAAGAACGTGATGGGCAGTACTTTGAGCCCGTCGTGCCTTTACCTGACCTTGTGGATACATCAACTGGAGAGGAAAATGAGCAGGTGATTTTCAGTCACAGGGCTAAGTTATACCGCTATGACAAAGACCTAAACCAGTGGAAGGAGCGTGGTTTAGGAGACCTTAAAATTCTGCAAAATTATGACACCAAACGAGTAAGGCTTATCATGAGACGAGATCAGGTTCTTAAACTGTGTGCAAATCATTGGGTAACTAGTACAATGAACCTTGAGCCAATGAAGGGGGCAGAAAAGGCTTGGGTCTGGAGTGCGTTAGATTTTGCAGAAGGAGAAGGCAAAGTGGAGCAGTTGGCAGTTCGTTTCAAGCTACAAGAAACAGCCAAAAATTTCAAAGAAATGTTTGATGAAGCAAAGGATGCTCAAGACAAAGAAACCCTTGTTGCATCAGTGACATCAACTGAAGGCCCATTCCTAGACACTACATGTGGTAAAGCTGCAATAGCTGTTCTTGAAGAGACGACACGTGAACGCACAGACTTGTCTCCGGAGACATTCCATACACCAGAAAACAAAACTGCACTTGTACACAGTCCTCAGGCTGCTTCTAAGACAGCTGTGGTGTCTCCCCCAAAGTTTGTCTTTGGCTCAGATTCAGTCCAGAAAATATTTGGGAGCCCCTCTGCTCAAGATGCATCACCAGTCAAGCCCTCTAACCCCAAAGAAAAGGCACCAAGCAAATCAGCCTCCACACAGCCAGCAATACCTGCATTCAAGGTTCCCGAAGGAGGTAAGAAGTTCTAGATTAACATGACTTGTTTGTTGTTTTACAGTGTCTTGCAAAACACTACCATCATATTTTACCTTTTAGCTGTTCGGTCTGTCAGTAAATCTGTCAGTATTAACCAAGGGCTTTGAGAGAATGTCTACATTGTTTACATCCATCATAGAGGGTTTGCATTTCTTGCTTTTTTCACTGTTATAAGCACTTCAGAACATTGCACTTGGATGGGATTTGATATTCCAAATCCTCAATGCATAGTGCTTTTCTTGGGGAAAACTACATGGTGATCAGCAGTGAATTAATTAAATGAAGAGCATGATACTGAATGCTCACTGAAACATGTAATGTAGTCAACCATCATTTTCACAAAAACCACTAACGCTTCAATTTATCCAATGGGCATTCAAGGCCTCGTTTTTTTTTTGTTTTTTTGTTTATCCCACCCACCCACCGTTATTTTTCTAGGATTGGATTTTAGGCTTTTCAAAGATAACCCTATGGCTTTTTGGACCAGCACATCATCCACCCAGTTTGAACCCCAAGGTATTCTGTCACTGCACTGTTGTGTGTGCTGTGACTAAACACCCAATCTAGTCACCCTCTGGCCTGCAGCCAGTTAACCCAGTTGTATGGTGTGGCAACATGCATTTTTGCAAGGATTGAATCTAACCTACTGCATGTCCATTGTTTCAAATCTGGTCGCCTACTAGGCATGCATCATATAAATTTATTTAGTTAAAGCTGCATAGCTATTCATTTTTGCTCATTGAGCTGTTAATATAGCAGTACATTCTATTAATGTAAATTGTTACTCTGAAAATACTATACCCTGGAAGTGGGGTCTAGATGTTGTTCATGCCAAACAATTTTCACACTGTTGAAATGGGACACCGACAGGTTCTATGGCAGGAATCTGCTGTGCACAGAACCATAAGGTCAGGCACATATTTAGTACAGGATGTCTAGCAACAGCAGTGTGACTCATTCAAAGTGATATGAAACTACAGTAAAAAAAAAAAAAAAAAAGGAAAAGCTTGTAACTTTCACATGGAATTGTTTTAGACCTAGTATATTTTTAAATTCAAAGCACATTTTGAGTTTTCTATATTCTCAAGTAGGTTACAAAATGAACAGTAAAAATGTTCTGTTCTCTGAAGTGAAATGCATGTTGTTTTTTTTCTAAGCATTTGCATGTCTCAATATTTGTGTGCCTCTAACCTTTTGCCCAACACTGTACAATCTGTACAGTGCGAGTTGGCCCTTAAATCAAAGCCTGGAACAAGCAGTATTTGGAGGACTGCCACACATTTTTCAGATTTTCATAATACTGCACTTTTAAGAGTGAGTTGGACAATTAAACTATAAAGTTGATTATGTTGATGGTAAAATAAATGGTTCTAAAAATTGTTTATAATCCCAGTAAATCGCACTGTAAGGTTGTTTTCAGCTGTTAGTTGGTTGTTTTACTCCAATACCTGTCGTATCCGTTTCTTTTTTCTAGTTCTGACCTACCATTCTGTATCCAGTATGCATTTCAAAATTAGTTTGATTTAAAAAAAAAAAAAAAAAAAATGTGCTCCAGCATCTTGGCTTTTAGCCTGAGAGTTTTGCATATTATTTGTACAAAAGAAATCATGGAGTGGAATAAATATTGACACAGATGGCATAGACTATTGAATAATGGCACAGATCACAAACATTGTTGACCAGTCATTCCACCCCCAACTCTAGCCCTACGTTGCTTGGGTGCTTACCAACCATAAGGTCCTTTGCAAAGATTTAAAATGTATTAGTGACTTGCAAGTCAACTTTACAATGTTTTTGAATTTTGTTTATTTGTTTTTATGACACCCTTTATTCTCATTTCACGACTTCTGAAATTCTGTTAGGCTGCATTTTCTCACAAACTTAGTTATACGTGCTTATGATTATGTATTTTGTATAACTTGTTTTTACCATCTTGTTTTTACTATTTTTATTTACTTTTTTTTTACTTGATGTGTGTGCATCATCAAATTGTGATCTGTGTGACCTTTGTTTTTCCTTTTATTTCTATGTGCTGAAGCCATCTCCCAAACAAAGAATGATGAAGCCATTGCAAGTGCTGGTGTTGGAGAGGTGGTAGAGCGAGCAGACTCTAATGAGGTTGAGATTGTGTATGTGCGCGAACCCACAAGTGAGCAGGCAGAACTGGCCCGACAGTTGATGCTTCCTCCCACGTTCTTCTGCTATAAGAATGAACCAGGCTATGTCAGTGATGACGATGAAGATGGTAGGTCACATTTTTAATGTTTTATTAAAGGCCATTTGCCTTCAGGATTTTTTTTTTCTCATTCGTCATCCTTTTTGCAGATGAAGACTTTGAGACTGCCGTAAGAAATCTTAATGGAAAGTTGTATCCTGATCAACTAGAAGAACAATCTGGTGCTGCAAGCAGTGGTATGTTGAATACTTTTAGAGTAAACTGTTGCCATTATTGTTGCCAACAGTAAACTTGCAATTATTTCTGTGCTAAAGCTGTGCAGGTCTTTTCACTGATTATTTCCGACTAAGGGTGTGCTATGTTATCAGATGATGCATCTAGGGATGTGAAGGAACCTGAGATTACAATCATCTGGGAGAAAAAACCAACCCCAGAGGAAGAAAGGAGAGCCAAGAGCTTGCAGCTTCCACCAACCTTCTTCTGTGGAGTTGGCACTGACTCTGACACTGAGAGGGATAAGTCTGAGGACTTTGAAGTGGAGTTCCAGAAAGTGCAAGAGGCCCTGGTTAGTATAACTGCTTCTGAGGTGGCGACCACCCACATTTATCATTGAGGGTTTGTAGAATGTCCAGATGTATTTGTGCATTGTAACCATGCAGTGTGGCAAAGCGAGTAATATTAGACCTAGCCATTTTGTACTGTGTCAACGACAGTGGACAAAGCAGCAGGTCACCCTTATAGGAAGAGAAAGGACGTTGCCCTGCTGCCATGCAAAATCAAGCTGAAAAGTGTAAAGTCTCATTCACCACCTAGTTCAGAAAAATATTTATGTTGATTTTACCGAGTTGCATAAAAAAAATATGCTGTAGTAGTGGTGTTTAATTTTTTTTATTATTTTTTTTTTTATTTAAAAACCTATTTAACAATTGAGTTCACCTACGCTAAGCCTGTGCTTTGCTGCTAGAGCCTTCTGTTGATGCTGGCCTCACTGGAATTTGGGTTCAGATGTTCTTTTCAGACTTAACTGCTATGGTATTTAAATACAGTCACGATAATTTCTTTAGACCCACACTTCACTTCTAACTCACTTCATTTCATGTTTGTTGGCATGCAAGAGAAAAATATGTTGCTGTCCTCATAATGATTATTTGTTCGGCTTACATTTTTAGTTTAAAATATTTCTAATGACTGCTCATTGATCATTTCTTATTAATTACCAACCCTAATTAATATGTCACAAATGTTCCGTAGAGTGGGCAGATAACTGGAGATGTGGAGCCCTCTGAGGCTACAAGGGCGGTAAAGACTCCTGAGATGGTGTCACAACCTGCCTCTGAAGAACCAGCTCATGAAACAATCCCACAACCCTCCTCTGAA
>JAGFZM010000204.1:240215-418266 GCA_017657215.1 Limnothrissa miodon
AGAACCAGCTCATGAAACAATCCCACAACCCTCCTCTGAAGAACCAGGTCATGAAATAATCCCACAAACCTCTGAAGAACCAGCACATGAAACGGTGCCACAGACCTCCTCTGAAGAAGCAGCCGATGGCACGAGCAGTGGCAGCTGCCCCATTGACCTTTCTACAAAAAAGAATACAGAATCGGATTCCAGTAGTCATCAAGGTAATTTGATGGATAATTAAAAGAAACCATTTTTCTATTAATGCTTCACTTTCTCTTTCAATGATGCCGTACAGCAGACAATTCCCAATATTGTTTAATTGTTCAATTTAACCCTGAATTCTGTCTTATTCCAATACAGATCCTCCACCAGTGTTTGGTTTTGTGTCTGAAGGAGGATTTTCATTTGCAGAATTGGCCAAGGGCTCTAGTAATTTTGCTTTTGGATCAAAAGGTTTGTTTCTCTGCATAAGTGTGTGTGTGTGTGTGTGTGTGTGTGCCCCCCCCCCCCCACAATTTCATTTTGCATAACTTCAGTCAGTGAACATTTGCATGATTTAACTAGTGTTTTTGGCTTTAAAATAGATTCAACCTTTTCATGGGCCAATGCCGGTGCTACAGTGTTTGGTGCGGCTGCAGAGCCCAAAAATGATGGAGATGGGGAAGGAAGTGAGGAGGAGGAGGAGGTCACAAACAATGATGAAATTGATTTTGACCCAATCGTGTCACTGCCAGAGGTATTATATCCCCTTTGCTTTTGATAGCCTCAGATCTATTCATGAAGTTCAAAATAGTTTCTATCTGCAGTGAACTGCTGGATCATAGTTGTATAGTTAGGTGGAAGAATGCTAAACTGCTGTGGTTTTCCTCAGGTTGAAGTCAAGTCTGGTGAAGAAGGTGAAGAGATCTTGTTTAAGGAGCGCACAAAATTGTACCGCTGGGATCGTGACCTGAACCAGTGGAAGGAACGAGGGGTGGGTGACATCAAAATTCTCTTCCACCCTTTGATGAAGTACTACCGTGTTCTCATGAGACGAGACCAGGTGCTGAAGGTGTGTGCCAACCACACCATCACACCCGCTATTGAGCTAAAGCCGATGAACACCTCCCCAAATGCCTTAGTTTGGACGGCCACGGACCATGCAGGTAAGTAATATATCCAATGCTCATGTCGAAGTATTTAAGTTTTGTGTGAGTTGCCCACAAACTAACTCTTCTAATTTTCTTCACAGAGGGAGAAGCTAAAGTTGAGCAACTCGCTGCCAAGTTCAAAACCCCAGAGCTCGCTGAATCTTTCAAGAAGACATTCACAGATTGTCAGGCTCGCATGTCTACAAATGATGAATCCTCTGTCCAACTGTCCAGAGCTCAGGAACACTCAAAAGAGAGCAATCCACTGGTGTACTTCAGTGTTGCTGTTGATGACCAGCCTCTTGGAAAAATTACTATGGAGCTGTTCTCTCACATTGTACCGAAAACTGCAGAGAACTTCAGGGCCCTGTGCACAGGAGAGAAGGGCTTTGGATTCTGCAACTCTATTTTCCACAGGGTCATCCCAGACTTTATGTGTCAGGTGAGCACCTCTACTCGTGCACATTTGTGCATACCAAGCCAACTTCAGAGTACTGGCTGAGTACCGTAACAACCTCCACTGATCAGATAGAGTAGACCACCTTCACTCAATTTGGGCAGCTGAGGCTTAACACATCAAATATTACCCATTATGAAAATCTCAGACCTTAAGATATTAGGTCAAAGATCTTCAGTAGAAAAATGGTTAGGCTCTGATTCAGGCTCTGGTTTGTATCACTATTTCACTTAAATTGACTTCACTTGAACTACTGAATTGATATTTATCTTGCAACTTACACCTTAAGCCTTGTGGGGGAAAATAAAAAAATGTGTGTGTGCATGCAGGCAGGTGTGTAATACATACAATTTTTTTGTTTGTTTGTTTTTGTCATATCAGGGTGGTGATATCACCAATCAGGATGGCACTGGAGGAAAATCAATTTATGGTGGGAAGTTTGAGGATGAGAACTTTGATGTGAGACACACAGGGCCAGGCCTATTATCAATGGCAAATCGAGGGAGGGACACCAACAATTCCCAGTTTTTCATCACCCTGAAGAAAGCAGAGCACTTGGATTTTAAGCATGTAGCATTTGGATTTGTAAAAGATGGTATGGACATTGTTAGACAAATGGGTGAACTTGGCACCAAGACAGGAAAACCCAGTAAAAAAATCGTCATTATTGATTGTGGACAACTGTAGTATGTTTCTTTTAAAGGTTGCAGCACTTGCTATTTTTCAAAATTTTTCAGAGGGCTTTACATCTCTAATTCCTGATCTGCATATTTGTGTGTATAATATACATGTTGTTAACCTTTTTTAATAAATAGGGGTTTGCATGTCCTAAAATTAAAAAGCACTGGCAGTTTAGGAAACTGTCAAAGTTTTGTATAATTATGTCTTAAGTTCTTTTCATTTATTAAAGAATGAGTGGTGGATCTTTAAATTTGTGTTGTGTTTTTAGTGTTGCGTGCAATATTTTATTTCTAAAAGCATTTAAAAAAAAAAAAACAATTCACGGTGTACCTTTTATCGTAAGGTAACTGCACGATGGGTGTAACCCATAGACTGTATATAAAAACCTTTTATCGATTCGACTTGAATGGTATAGTAAATTCTTGTCGTAAGTGTTTAGGTGTCGTCAGTTAGGTAACTGCACTATGGGTGTAACCTGAGGGTGGGGAAAGCCTCTGGGTTACACACGTTTACCAACATTACCGTTAGAACCTTACCTAGTCAATAAAACCGAAGAATGTTTCTGATGTTCTATGTTTCTAATTATGGTCAAGGGATTTAAAAAGCTGCAGGGAATGGTCACTGATCTCTAAAGAATATTATTTATTCTAATTCTTTAAGGTCTGTGGGAATGGGGTTCAATCATAGACTGTATAGGGTTCAATTCGTTTTTGAACGAAGGCCAGCCTCACAATACGTTTTTTTTTTCGTAACTTTGCCACATTATTAAAATGTTTCTGACATAGTTTAGAAATCCACGACCGAGACAGAGAAATTTTAATATAGTCTAAAGCCGTTCAATAAACCATAACATTTATTTGAATTTGCCCTTGAGGATCAATAAAGGATCTATTTATTTACCTATCTATCTATCAACCTGGCACTGGCTGCATGATTCCTCGGGTTCGTGCATAGATATATATGGGTTCGTGCATAGATATATATGGGTTCGTGACCTGGAACATAAAGGCGCACTTCCGGTTCAAAGTCACCAAAGCGGCTGTTTTGAAAACTTTAACATTCCCGATTGTCATTGATGTTAATCTGCTCATAATGGACCAGTCATCAGACACCGACATTGACATCAAAGTGGAGAGATTAAAGAAAAAATATCTGGGAAAACGACAACTGGTAATTGTCAGAGAATTTTGTTGTGAAGTATCGTTGTCAAGCTAACTCGCTAATTGGCTATTCGACGTCTTAGTCACTGAAATGTTATACAGCCTGCTAAAAGAAATATCCATCAGCACGAGTATTAAACTTATGTAGGATAACTTTGAATATTTGTTTTCGTTGGTAGGCTTTTCATGTGTTTTATGTTCTGAGAATAGACTGATGCTGCTGCTGCTGTTGCTGCTGCAACCTCTGACAGCAAATCAACACATGATGTTAACGTTTCTGAAAAAGTCACGACCACAGGTGAGTGTACTTTAATAACATCTGAATTAAGTTATTCTAACTGAAAGGGCAGTGCGACTTTAAGGTGTAAATGTATTTAACTAATGCCGTTAGTTATTACATGTGGTTGCACGTTAACCTTTTATACGTCAGGTTTGCTGAAAGCTTTGAAGTCTCCAACAAGCCGTTGCTACTACCGCGAGATCAAAGCCCACAATAATAATTTGCAAGAGCTCTTCAAGGCCGTAACAAATTTTCCGCTACGGTCAGTATGCAAGTCTAATCATAGTATTTCATGCTATGTTACAAAATCTGTATAATTTCAAGGCACATTTCTTTTCTCAGGCTTGAGACTACACACTTTTCCGATGAGAGTGATAATGGCTTAAACATTGAAGGCACTATGTTAGATCCCAACATTACAGAGACTGGTATGCAGTTTGACTATTATTACTAGATTGTTACCTTACATTTGATATGTTGTGTTCTTAATGATGAAAAATCAACTAGTCATTTCCCTTCAGATGTTACCCTACCTTCCATCCTGGGTCCCTTGTCAAGTCCTTCTGAAACACATCATGTGGGAGAAGGACTTTCAAATAAAAAAGACTTATCCCAACGTCCCTCTTCTGCATTAGGTCTGGGACACGTCTATCAGGAGCTTCTGGAGATCTATAAAAAGTTGCAAGTAAAGCACACCTCTTGGCCAGCCTATATAGACACCATGTGTGCATGTGCATTTCTACTACTGGGTGCTGACACTATGGCTGAGCACCGCTGTTTTGTGAGAGTGGAGTGACGGCAAGTAACAGAGATCTGTGTGTTTGTTTAGGTGGAGCGACTTAATCAGCAGCAATGGGCAGCCAAGCTTCTGCAACAAGAGCAAAGACTAGAGCAGAGGGAGAAACTGTTGCTTCAACACCAAGAAACCCTGCACAAAGTATGCGGCGTCCAGGGAGAGATGCATGGCCGCATACGCACACTACAGCAGGTAAATGTAAATGCTCTAGATCACAATTTGTTCCTTCAGTTTGGGTAAACGGCAGCATTTTTTCATCGTTTGTGAAAAATGTGTACGGTAGTTGTTGCACCTTGCACATATTTTGTCAGATCAATATGGCAGCGTGGCAGTCATGTATGTTCAGCAGTGTTGGCATCAGTCATGTTTGTTTAGCAGTCTCACTAGAGGTACGGACAGCTATGCTTCTGTACCTTTTCCCTGATGGCAGTAGGGAGAAAAGTCCATGGTGTGGGTTTGTGGTGTCTTTCACATTGCTTGAGGATTTGCAATTAGACAATGTATGTATATGTCGAGGAGTGAAGGAAGAGAGTTCCCTATGATCTTCTCAGCCATCCTTACAATCCTTTGAATAACCTTTGTGTCTGCAGCAGTGCAGTTCTCAACCCACGCTGTGAGGGCATTACTGAGGATGCTCTGAATGGTACTCCTGTAGATGGTTGTCAGGATGGGGGTGGGTAGGTGGGCCTTCCACAGCTTCCGTAGAAAGTAGAGCCTTTGCTGAGCTTTTTTGGTTGTGTGTGTGTGAGTGTGTGTGTGGTGGTCTTGGTCCATGTCAGGTTGTCTGTGATGTTCATTCCCAGGAATTGTGTGTCATGAACAATATCCACTGGAAGGTTGTTAAACAGTTTATGTATAATATACATGGGATAAATACAAAGCGTATGTAGGGACTTGGGATAAATACAAAGCGTATGTAGGGACTTGTACTGCTCCCCTGTAAGGGCCATTAAAATGATTTTACAGGTAAATCATTTTTAGGTCATCATTATTTATCAGATATTATTTCAATTCCATGATTATGTGAAAAAGTGAAAACACATTTCAGTACCTGAAAAAGTCGAAAACCTGGAAAGCATGTGTTGAAGTGATCAAGCACTTCTCTATTTTGCTCACATTCACTTCACTTTTTCTCTTCAGCAACACCAAATAGAACTTGAACATTTGAGCTCTGCTCTTAAAGAGAAGACAAAAGAAAGTAAGAGGATCAAATCAAGCTTTGACACAATAAAAGAGTCAAATGAAGTCATGAAAAAACAGGTGACTTTTCAAAGTTTCTTTGTGATGTATTTGTTATTGAGGTTCATCAACGTGTGTGCTTTAATGCATTTTAAACCGCATACTAGTGCACTGCGGAGGTTACTTCCCAGTCTGTGCTTGCTATAACATTCCAGTGTGTTTGCAGATAACAGATCTTGGTGAACAGAAAAACAAACTGGAGGACCAGTTAAAGAAGGTACAAGCTCGCCTGGAGAACCTTCAGGTTAGTGATAAAGAATGGGTTTGGCTGAGTCATAAAAAGTCTTTAATGAATTGTATGCTGTAATTGCCCCTGTCTGTATTGTTGTGCGGGTTATGCTAAGTGCATATTTTGTTTTATTGGAAATCACCTCTTGGTGGATTACCCTTTCAACATCCATACATTTCATTTAAAATCTCACAACCCAATGCATTTTTTTGCCAGACTGGGCATTATGTTGGACCTATATTTAGAGTATATTGGTCATGAAAAGCTCTTAAATAGTTTGAACCTTGTCAGGGTTTGTCTGAGTGTGAGACGGCAACTGAGTAAAACAGAGTTTATTCTTTATTTAATAGAGAAAGTATGAGTATGCAGTGGCTCACAAAGGACGTGAAAATGTGTTTTCTAAGATGGAGATGAAGCCCTCTAGACCTGACAAGGCTGCACCTATTGGGAAACCTTCTAAGGTAAAGTGGCTTTAATCTTTTTCATTCTGCGGTTTTGACCAGTACAGCGGTTTGCTGAACGATCCTAAATGCTTCCCATGTATAAAATGTTAATTTGATTGCAACAAATTGGCCTTAAATCCAATAGAAGGCATGTGAGGCTAATTATTGTAATCAGCAGCGTTTTCTCTAATTATGATCTATTGCATCAGTCAGCCGAATTGTTTTCACTCCACGGAACTGCACAGCCCATCAAGCCGGAGCAAGGCATGGCGCGGCAAAAACTGCATGTTCAAATAACCTCTAATTAACTGGCCACCAGTGACACCACCACTTGTTGAGCTGTTCTCAATTGCACTTCCTGCAGATGCCTGGGAGTTGCACCTCTGCAAAGCTTCTGGCCCTCCTTCTGGACTGGGTTTTGGACAGCCAGCTGGTCCAGACTGTTGAGGGGGGCGGCAAGACCAGCCCCTTTCTGATGGATGGGCCTCCCTCGCCCCCGTCCCTCCACGAGAGGTGTGCAAAGGTTGGGGATTGTATTCCAATACAAGCTGAAGCTAGGATTGTCAGCATTTATCTTGCCTGATGCAGTGCATGCGGAGCTCCTCCATGGCATGGCACACAGTCATAAGTAGCCATTGATTTAGCAGAGACAGTAGAGAGTGATTTCTATGTGTGGTGATGGTGTGTTCAGATTCAGGCACGCTGTTAGATATCTCCTTCTCTCCGCTGTTCTGTTTTCCTTCACAGGCTTTGCCGGTGCTTACAGAGCAACTTCAACAGGCTACGGAAGCAGACTCCACACACCTGCCACTTCTGAAAGCCAGTTACTGGTCTGTGAGGCAGCTGGACCACAGTTCCCAGGTGTCGACACTACTGAGACGAGTCAATGAATGTCATCATAACAATGTTGGAAGATGCCTTCTGACCATGTCCTAGTGTTTTAGAACTATCATTTAAGCTGGTGGAAGCCTGTGCTACAGTATGGACAGATGTACTGAGAATGACCTTGTTTTTTTTCCCTGCCAGACCCCACTAACATCCACCTTGAGGAGGTTAGGAGAGGAGATGACCAAAGGTTCTCAGGCTCCTGCTGCTCCCAACAAGAGCAGGCCCTGTCCTCTGTTCAAAAGTCCATGTCACCACACAAGGTTCCTGTCCATCCTCATCATCCTCAGAACCATCACTCAAGGTAGGTGGAATGGTTGATCTGTAATGCACAATGTTAATGCACACAGATATACACAGGGGACACATAGGCTGAATGCTGTACAATTGGCTTGTCAGGATTTTCTTTTCTCTACAACTGTGATGTGAAGTTTAAAGTGAGAGACTTATTCATGCTCTAGGTTGAGGACCATAGTAACTGACTAATTTAAAGTATTAAATATTTACAATGGCTAAAAAACCTTTTGTCACCTCTGTGTGTAAATAAAGAAAAATAGAATTTGAATTGAAACAAAGCTTATCTTTCTTGAGCCCATAGCAGATGTGCTAAGTACACATCTCCAGCAGATGGCAGTGTTGGTGGATTTTCCACTCATTTCCACAGAATGGAGCTGCTCAGAGGGGTGCTCTCAGTTGCCTCAAAGATTGTATGTTTTGTTTTGGTTTTTTTTTCTCTAATGTTACAACTTTTTGTCTTCATTCCATGCAAATTCAGAAATCCACAGTTCTTGAGAAGAATAGCCTAATAATAGTTTCCTTATTCAAAATCACCTAGATGAAAGGATAATTTCCTCCTTGTTTGTTTTATGTGTGTCTCTGTGTGTGTGTGTGTGTGTGTGTGTGTGTGTGTGTGTTTTCTTTTTTTTTTTGGTCAGGGTATTTGCAGATTAAAAAAATGTTGTCAGAGTTTGCTTTCACACTTTTGCCACTGTAAATTTAGTAAAATGATGTATATGAAAATGTGACCATCATATTTTGAGCACACCAATCATATTTATGGTAGGCATTAGGGTCTGCACCTTCTTGAAAAGTCCTTGAAGGCATTAACTTTGAATAGTAAAATACATTTAGTGTAGGTGTTGATCTGTATTATCCATAAATTACCACAGTTGGATTTAATCTCTCATGGGCTGTGCTGATTGTGTGGAGTTCGAATCCTACCAGCAACTAATATTACTACTAATACTAATAAGTTGATTTACTTTGCCTTATTCCTGGATAAGGTTTTTTCTTCAGTTGGAGTGTTGGTTAAAATCGTGAGTCATTCTTTAGAAGGACATGAAGCGTCAGCATGACATGGAGGACAGCAGGTCATGAAGCACATTTGACTAGAAGGCAGTAAAAACCCTTTTTGTTAGTGGTCTGAAAGGCCGGTACTTTTGCTTTTTTTATTGATTGATTGATTTCATTTTTGGCTTTTTGTTATGGTTTTTATTTCCATCTTTTAATTGCGCTGGGAAGCCATATCTGTGGTGCGGTTTGGGGTTAAGAAGGAAACGTCTCATCACAACAAATATGTTCTCTCACTTGGGGGCACATGCACATACCCACATGATTAAAATCTGCCAGAGCTCTCATTTTATATCTGTCTCTCTCTCTCTCTCTCTCTCTCTCTCTCTCTCTCTCTCTCTCTCTCTCTCTCTCTCTCTCTCTCTCTCTGCCTGCCCCACATGACCTCTATGCCTTGTTTTGCACTGCATCAGTGGACACGCTGGCGCAGGCTCTGGAAGCCCTGCTGGTGGAGCTGAAGGCTGAGGAAGGCCAGACTCTGTTCCTCCACTACCAGGCTGTGCCTGTGATCTCGGCGCTACTGAGGGGAGGCAGCCCCGGCCTGCTGGCCCTGGCAGTGGACGTCCTCATGCTCATGTGTGGAGAGGCCTGTAAGTGTCTGCAGCTGCACCAGCACAACCTCCCACATCCACATGCAAGTGTAGTGACCAAAGATACATGGATATGAATGTAAGGAGGGTAAATGACAAAAAAAAGTAATGCAAACCTTTTCATCATTAAAACAGCCATGTAACAGATGTTATGCCACACATTGACTTATTCTTTTACTAGCTAGCATTCAAATACACCTCCAGAGAGGTCAGCCCACCCCAGGTTCAATGCTGAAAAAGCATTTATTTATTTATGTATGTATGTATGTATTTATTTATTTGTAATAATTTATTTGAAATCTGTGTGTCTTCCAAGAATTCTGGGATGCAGGCATTGCCTCCTCACTTACCCACTAAGTGTTGTAAACTTTTGTTGCCTGCTAAGGGGTTTATTTTGATTTGAGCTAATGCTAGCTTCTGCGCCTGCTTTGCACATCACATTCTCTTTGTCAAGGTTGCATCAAATAATACATTTTAACGGACTAATGTAATGACAAAAACGTGTGAGATGTGTGAGGTAACATTAATAACTGTTGAGTGGAGAAAAATACTGTAAAACATGAGCTTCAACATGTAACTAAAATTTGACGTACAGGAGTGCAGGGCTTATTATCCTGTGGTTTGGATCACAAAAGTCAAGCAGGAAAAGATGACAAATGTATGAACGCAAAAAATATGTCTACCTCAGACTTCTCCTTCATTCACAAAGTTTGAAATGTGTGATTATTACAAATTTGTGTTAAACTCAAGAGCCTTTCAGCTACAGGTATAGAACCGGGGGTGGGGAACTTTTTCATTAATTCCTTATAACAGCACACCTTGGTTGCCGTTACTCCTTAAATAATGCCCATTCCAAAGTAGTAAATTCAACCAAGCAGGTTTAAGAATTTGACTACTTTCCCATTATAATAGCTGCATGGTTAAATGTGATGAGTGTTTCCTGTCATTCAAGAAAACAGAGCAGAAAAAAAACGATTTGTGTCTTAAGGTTTTGATGAGATGTTAAGTGGGAAACTAATGAATAGGCAGTCACTCAGTACTGTACCGTCTGTCCTGGTTGTATGTGTTTACATTGGACTCTCTGTTTCAGTTTGCGCGAGTGTAACCACCGACTGCTGTGGCATTTCCATGCAGACTCATTTACTGCTTTTTATTTCCACATGCAGACACATCTCCTTCCAATTTTATGTACTTGTTTATGCTTTTACTTCATACGGAAACCCTCCCTGAAAACAAAATAAATAAATAAAAAAACACAGCTAAACAATTGCAAGTTAATTGAAACATTAAACCTCCTATGACCAGTATTTTCCAGTATCTCCCAGTAGATGCCAGCTTGTCTCAATCTGTTGTAAAGTTGGCTAAAGTGTCAGTAGGATTGTGTAGATCTAGTAACTGTCTCCACAGTAAAAGGATGAAATGTGTATATTTCATATTTAGTCGAGAATAGTTAGGCAAAGTGCTGGTTTAGCTGTCATTTGTTGTTGTCTGCATTGGATGCGTCTCAGTTAGGGATGAAGCCAATAGGCTCCCGTTACCAGAAAGTCATGTGCTTTTCCCTGCCTTCACTGGGCCCATTCAGAAGATCCCGTTACTCCAGCTTCCAAACCTCATAAGATCCTGGGATCCATGGTAATGGCCTGTGTGACCACACATCCAGGTCTCCAGGGCACCCTTTTCCCAATCTGTGATTAAAGACTTGTCGTCGAGTGTAGATGTGTGGCCAAGGGTGAGCCGTAAGGTCTCCAGGAATATGCTCGGCACACAAGCGTTTCTTGGCCAAGCGGCTCCATCCCCACATGCTCGCTGCTTCCCAACAGAGCATAAATAAAAAAAAAAAACGCACTCGGGGCTTAACCAGCCACAAGAAAGCCCAGCACCAGCCAGTCTGGACTTGATCATTTAATTTTTAAGGACCTTTTTGATTCTTGATTATTTGCCCTGTATTTCTCCTCCCGAAAGTGAAGATAAAAGCTCTTCACCCTCTGCACTTTTTCAGATGTCTAGGATATGTCCGGTCGGTGTCAGTTGAAGCAAGGTGGTGTGTGTGTGTGCGTGAGTGTGTGTGTGTGTGTGTGTGTGTGTGTGTGTGCGTGTCTGGAGCGAGGGGGCGCATGCATGTTTCATTCCTGAGGTGCAGCTTGTAACCATTGGCTTTGAAACACTGGCAGTAGCGCACTTAATAGTCATTAAAAGCTGCTAATTACCGCAGCAGGCAGAGAGGCAGAGCCCGGAGACAGAGCCGGGAACTTGAGCGCTTAGGCGAGCAGGAGGTTCGGGCACCTAGAGGTGATTTATGAGGGGGGGGGAGTGAGTGAGAGACAAGGCTGGGCAATTAAAGAGCTTTGTGGAGGCAGTGATTAGGGCTCTCTGGGGGGAAAGGCAGTTGAAGCAGAGTGGCGGTGACTCGCGGAGGGGGGAGTTCACACCTGAAGGTCACTTTGGCGGGGCACGGCTGTCCGACGTGGGCCCTGCTCAACGTCTGGCGTTTGCGGCGTTAGGGTGCCCTCAGTGACTCTCCCGCTGCACTTAATCCACTCCATGTGTCTCGCCTCGGCACAGGGGCCCACAGAGAGGAACGGCTCCAAAGAGGCAGAGGCCCTTAAATCAACACGGACAAAGTGCATTCAGCAACGGATGGACAGCTTTTGAAGTTCCCGGACCCTCCCCGATAGCCCCCTCAAGCCAGTCTCCCTTTGAGACTTACCTGTGAAGATGTAAGGGAAACATATGCGAGGAGGACCACATGCGTGTCCGAGGGGAGCACATGTTCAGAGAACACGCGTCCACCCCGAGACCACAGAACCGGAGATTGCAGGCAGCCGAGGGGAGGCAGACGTTGCTGTGGAGTGTCAGTAGCATGAGTGCTGTAGGCTGAGGAGACAACCAGTCTCCCAGGACTCGGCTCTTAAAACCCTCTAGGAGCAGTCCTGGACGAGGTTCTTGGTTGCATGCTCAATTAAGCCCTAATTGATTGAATTGGTTTGTGTGCGGCCATAGATACTTGGCACGCTTCGCCTTTGAGGTTGGCAGGTTGGGGGAAATCTGTGTGCACAAAAATCTTAAGCAGAAGTACCACATTCTTTGGCTTGCCTCAACCTTTTTACTTTTCAATGAACTGGTCGAGTCAGACAAGGTGGAGCCCTTCTTTGAGGAGCTGAAGTCTAACTACAGTAGTATGATGTCTTGTGTGAGTTGTTTGTTTGTTTTTGTCCGCGGATCAGATCAACATATGCTTTTCTGGTTTCAGGCAGCTACTCTGTGATTAAAGCTGCCTATCTATCCAAATTAGAAGCAAGATTTTTTGTAAGGTTTGGATAAAATGCCATATGCTTGCTATACTAACACCAACAACTTGATTTGTGACTGTAACTTGGGATTGCGGACAGTCTGTGTATTGTTCTGTCTGTCATTTCCATTCAGTCGCTTTTCTAGTTAGCACAGTCAGCACAGTTCCTAAAGTGTTTGAGATCAGTAACCATTGTTTCAGAAAGCGACAGGAAAAAATCTTGTGTAGTTACCATGTCTAAGACTGACAGAAAATCAAGAGTGGCGAATTTTTTGGAAAATTACGATTAAAGGTCCTTTGCTGCTCTGCTGCTATAGTTTTATTTCGTCTTTCACCAAAGATCCTTCTCTCACGTTCCAAAATTTACATCAGCTCTGTATTTGTATTGCACTACATCATATCATATATGCCCACATTATTGTTTTTTTTTTTTTTTTTTCCACAAACATTTTATTGTAGACAGCTACTGAAAAAGTTCTGAAGTAAATAATCCCCCCCTTATACATGTAGGGCCAATGTGGACGTGGGTCTCCCTCACCATTTTCCCTTTTTGCTTGGCTCAGGGATACAGACTCCGTTCCTGGAGGCTTGCTGCACTGAGGATTTCTTTGGCACGCTGACGCTGCTGCTGCGCAACCCTCGCCTGGAGCTGCCGCTGCTGGAGAAGGTGCTCATGCTGCTGCAGAGGCTTTCAGCCATCAGGTCAGCCCTGCACCACCCCTCTCTCCACCCGCTCCCAGCCGCCCAAAACACCAGCCAGTGGAACACAACGTTCATTGTAGGGCTAATGCCTAACCCTGAACGACCAAATTAGACCAATGCCAAATTTGATTTACTGTCCTAGTAGATTTGCTAAACGGAGACCGGTTGATGTATAGGCTGTGTATTACTCAGATCCTTTGTTAGACATCATTAGCAAAGTTCACAGAAGAGTTTTTGGATCTGTGATGACTATAAGTGAATGAGGAGGGAGGAAAAAAACCCAAGTTTGCTTCCACTCAGTCCATCTGGAGGGTTGCTCTGTTCCAGCGCTGTCTTGTGTTTCATCCCAGGGATAAAGCGAAAGACATGCGCCAGTGGACCTTAATGCATGCGATCAGCTCTGAGGAATGCGACCGATTGTTTCGTTTGTTTATTTATTTCTATTTTAAGTGCTATGTAATTGTGCATTTGTGCAGCCTGGCAGCAAAAAAAGAGACATCTCCTTTTGTTTGTTTACTTTTAATCGTTTTATTTTTCAGAAAAACCAAGCGTCTGTTTGAGGTGTTCTCGCTGCCCCTTATGCTAAAAGAGAAGCACAGGACCGTGGACCCATCCCACACCTTCCTCAGCATCAATCTCAGTTCCATCCTCTTCAACCTGGGCATGTTGACCCGGCCATAGACACAGAACTTTTCCCCCAGAATGGTCTTGCTCTCTCTTTCCCCTTAATCACACGGTTCAGTTATTGCGAGGACTTTATGAAAAAAAAATGGCATTAATTTATGCTGGCTATGTGTTTCACTTTTACAATATTAACTAATTTGCTTTAAACACTATTCACAGCATAGATGTGATTCTTACAATTTTCTGTAAGTGCTGTTGTCCAATCATGTGTTTGTGTGTGTGTGTTTTGTATTTGTTTTTTATAGGCCCTGTGCTAATTAAAGCCTTGACGATAATCTTGCATCTTTTTTTCCATGTCAAGTTTATGTTTCCATAAATCCTGAATGTTTGGACACAGACGGAAAGAGTGCCAAACATCACAAGCAACAGATTTATTTCCAGCTTCAAATGTTCAAACCTACCTCAGTTCAGTTTACTTTTGGTTTGAATTTATTTATTTTTGCCCTTAAATGAGATGCAGACAATTGTCCCTATCTCTACTAGAATCTCCCATTTACTGGAAAGCAACATCTGTCAATGCATGTCCGTGGCTTTAAGTGCCTCTATGGTGTGTGTGTGTGTGTGTGTGACCATATAAGGAAATCTTGGGTTAGACCATGCATTGTTAGCACACTTGACCACTGGCATACTGCAGGCAGAACACAAGATGGATTACAACTCATGTTCATCTTTCACTGCCTCAAAGCGCTGCCATTTCAGCCAGCCACCCATTTCACAACATGATGAATGCCTCTGAACAGCCAACACATTACAGGTGTTGATCTCTTCGCTTTTACATAAATGCAGAGATATGCACACACACGCACACACACATACATACACACACACACACACACGGGTGTATTCTAGACAGATGCAGTGGGCTTTTACACGTAGATGTCTGCATGTGCACCAGTTTTAAGTCTGCGTGTAGCTCTTTCTATTGTAGACCATCTCTCTCTGTTTAATGCTTAAACCAGGTTAAAAAAAAATCTCAAGTGCATAGTGTCAAGATGTATCTGCACCTATGCAGCCATATGTGACTTGTGTTGATGGTAGAGGTTGAACACTGGAAATTACACTATAGCAGACGGTCACTTTTCAGTAGCTCAATGGCTTCAAAGCAATAAAGTGCTCTTTTCAGCAAGCCCTTATTTTCATTTTTGAACTTGTCATGTTTGAAGAGATTGTAATTAGGTATCAATCAGACTGTTCCGCTTGAAGAGACACTGAAGCCTAGAAATTAAGCCTTGACGGCTCTTTTGCCCAAACATAAGACTTGTTACCTGAAGCATTTATTGCAAAGTGAATGAAAATATTTGAGTTTCAAGGCACCCTGCCTTATTTAAGTTTAAGGTTAAGTTTAAAGTTTTACCCTCACTAGGTATGACTAGCCTAAGGATTTTTCCCGAGTGCAGTCTCCAGCTATTTACTTCTCTGACTGCGTGGCATAGGCCTGGAGCATGTGGTGCGTGTCTGGGTGTAGGCCTATTTGAGGTTTGGAACCCTCCACACACACACACACACACACACACATACAGCCCACTACTCTGCATTTCATCTGCCTCACTCATAGCAAAGACATTTATTTTACTATGCCCACCCCAAGGTCCCAAGTGCCTGTGAAATTTTCCAGCGCTTGATTTATTTATTTTAATTACTTTAAAAGTTTGAAAATCTATCTCTTCTGTTTCTAGCACATTTATATAGTGTTCAGCATAAGAAAGGGAATGTGGTTTTGGTCATTTATGTCTGGGTATTTTCAGTTAATCTCATGGCAACAATTTAAGATCCCCTTGGTCCTATTTTTCTGACTAGTGGTCATGAACGTTTGATTTATGTCTCATGGGGACAGCATGGAAGTGGGAATGCATTGCCAGACAAAATAATGATTGAAATTGCACCTATATATGTGTGTGTTTTTAAGTCTTATGATAAAAGTAAAAGAAAGAAGCTTCATTTTTTTTTTTTTGATTGATTGCTTGTGGTCTGTATTTTTGGATCATGTGAAATCAGGATTTAGTTGACCCCAAGTTACTTTATTTCTGAATGTTTTAACCTTACTACTACTTTTGCTTGTATCGGTAGCATATCGCAGAGGAAATGGTCTTTTAATAGGAGGTTAACCATTGCAGCGTAGCCTTTCTTCTCTAACTTTGATAACACTGAAGACTAACTTCACTGACCACACACACACAAATGTCAAGCAATTCTAATACTAACAAGCATTTCTAACCATTGTTTTCACTGACTGCTTAAATTATACTGCATGCCTTGGCCAATGCAATGTAAACTGTTTCCCATATTTACTTGAATGTGATTGATGACATCTACAGCAGACAACATGTTGGAACATGTTTTATCTCTCAGTATTTTCACTTAATTTCCATGACTTTAAAGCAGGGCTAAGCAACGTTCTGTTTTTTTCTCTCACAAGCTGTATTGCACTGCATTCTATTGGAGGCAGACCGCTGTTGAACATTGCAAATGCAGTATCTACCGTTGTAGGCCACAGTGGCGCATTCTACACCGTTTGTTCACCATGTTAGCATCCTAAACAGTATGAAACGGATTGATTAACTAAAAAATGTTGCTTAGTGGGCCTTGTAGAACCTGATAATGTAATAAATTCCCAATAATGTAATAATCCTGATAATGTAATAAAAATGTCCTCATAAGTCCCTAAAACATGTAATAAAACCTGATAATGTAATAATTTCCCAATAATGTAATACCGTGCATTTTCCAATAATGTAAAAATCGCCATGCTGGTATTGTAATAAAGTGTTACATTGATGGGGAGTTATTACATTATCAGGTTAGCCTCAATTTTGCAGTAACTGATAATGTAATAATTTCCCATTATTGTAATAAATTTGGTCAGAACTGAAATGTTAGGACACCAGTTAATTTGTACCAAGTGGTGATGCTCTGTATGTGACCACCCACTATTATTTTCCTCATAATTTTGTCCCAATTGTATTAGGTCTCTTCATCATCACTTGCAGATATTAGAAGATTTTCAGTGCTCAAACAGTGTACTCTGAGCTTATTTAAAGGAACAGTACATTTGTGGCCAAAACTGGTACCGCAATCACATTCAAAATACTTCAGTGCATACAGTAGTATTCCCCTCCTTTTAGACAAAAGGTCCCCAGCTAGGTTGCCAAAATCAGAAAGGTGGAGGGTGGAGAACCAGGCCAAAGCGCAATACACACATTATGTCAACATCAACAAAAGTTGAGGACTGCAACTTCACTTTTGTAATGGAAATATTCAGGCTGGATTACTGTTGTCAGCGATTAAAGTATTTGAAATCATGATTCCTTATTATTATCTAATACAAACCGTATTCCAAAAAAGTTGGGACACTATACAAATCGTGAATAAAAACTGAATGCAATGATGTGGAGGTGCCAACTTCTAATATTTTATTCAGAATAGGAACAAAAGTTTCAACTGAGAAAATCATTTAAAGAGAAAAATATGTTGATTCGAAATTTCATGGTCTCAACAAATCCCCAAAAAGTTGGGGCAAGGCCATTTTCATCACTGTGTGGCATCTCCCCTTCTTCTTACAACACTCAACGGACGTCTGGGGACCGAGGAGACCAAGTTTAGAAATAGGAATGCTCTCCCATTCTTGTCTAATACAGGCCTCTAACTGTTCAATCGTCTTGGGCCTTCTTTGTCGCACCTTCCTCTTTATGATCCACCAAATGTTCTCTAGAGGTGAAAGATCTGGACTGCAGACTGGCCACTTCAGTGCCCTGATGATGATCAGGTGTGATTGATGCAGAATGTGTTCTGGCATCTTGTTGAAAAATGCAGGGTCTTCCCTGAAAGAGATGACGTCTGGATGGGAGCATATGTTGTTCTAGAACCTGAATATATTTTTTCTGCATTGAGGGTGCCTTTCCAGACATGCAAGCTGCCCATGCCACACACACTCATTCAACCCCATACCATCAGAGATGCAGGCTTCTGAACTGAGCGTTGATAACAACTTGGGTTGTCCTTGTCCTCTTTGGTCTGGATGACATGGCGTCCCAGATTTCCAAAAAGAACTTTGAATCGTGACTCGTCTGACCACAGAACAGTCTTCCATTTTGCCACACTCCATTTAAAATGATCCCTGGCCCAGTGAAAACGCCTGAGCTTGTGGATCTTCCTTAGAAATGGCTTCCTCTTTGCACTGTAGTCTCAGCTGGCAATGGCGGATGGCACGGTGGATTGTGTTCACTGACAATGGTTTCTGGAAGTATTCCTGAGCCCATTCTGTGATTTCCTTTACAGTAGCATAGTGGTGCAGTGTCGTTTAAGGGCCCGGAGATCACGGGCATCCAGCAAAGTCTTTGCAAATTTACACCTTTCTGATATTGCTCCACTATCTTTCTGCGCAACATTGTGGGAATTGGTGATCCTCTACCCATCTTGGCTTCTGAGCGACACTGCCACTCTGAGAAGCTCTTTTTATACCCAGTCATGTTGCCAATTGACCTAATTAGTGTTAATTGGTCTTCCAGCTCTTTGTTATGCTCAAATTAACTTTTTAACAGCCTCTTATTGCTACTTGTCCCAACTTTTTTGGGATTTGTTGACACCGTGATATTTTGAATCAACATTTTTCCTTATTATACATTTACTCAGATTAAACTTTTGATCTGTCATCTACGTTCTATTACAAATAAAATATTGACATTTGCCATCTCCACATCATTGCATTCAGTTTTTATTCACAATTTGTTTAGTGTCCCAACTTTATTTGAATCCGGTTTGTACATCAGGGCCTTTTCATGATTAATTGACATTTATTTTTTACTGTTCCTTTAACATCACTAGGTGATGACAGTGGACTATTGCTTTCTTTTTTCCCCTGTCTCCGTTTCAGCGGGTTGGGTTAAATGTCATGATGATGTTGGTGCGGGCCTTAAACATCACTACTGCATGACATGAGTAATGGAAGATGAAAAAATGGAAAGGACCTGAAAAAGTAATTTTAATAGTCTAAAGTCTTCAGCCAGTAGTGTTTCACCTATTGAAAGGACAATAGGCCAACAGAGGACCCACTCAAAGTGCCTCATTCATCTGCCAGGCCAAGGGAAAATAGAGCAAATGCATTGAACATACAGTATATTGTGTAATTATTAAGGGACATTGCTGCACAAATCAACACATAGGCCAGTTCCAAGTCCAGTTGGTCAATGTAAATGACTGTTAGAAACTCAAATTTTCTCTGTGGCCTGTTTGTTTATTACTACTGAAAATCCCTTTAATAGGCCTACTGTAAAATAAATAAATAATATCTGCAAATAGTAAAGCAGCAGGGTAAAGGTAGAGAGAACCTGATGCCAGACCAGCTTCAACATTTGGACCCCTGAAATTGGTGGCCTAATGCTACAGCACTGACCAAAGTTATTACAATATTGGAAAATTATTACATTATCGGGTTCTGCAAAATTGAGGCTAACCCGATAATGTAATAACTCCCCATCAATGTAACACTTTATTACATTATCAGTATGGCGATTTTTACATTATTGGGAACTGCATGGTATTACATTATTGGGAAATTATTACATTCTCAGGTTTTATTACATATTTTGGGGACTTATGAGGATTTTTTATTACATTATCAGGATTATTACATTATTGGGAATTTATTACATTATCAGGTTCTACAGGCCTTTAATTCACTCCACCGCATCACAATAGGTTGCAGGTTATGCTGGACGCTGGATTCTGCATATCATATCCAAACACTTGTTGTCTTTGTAAATATTTAAAAGTTTTCAATATGAAGCATGAATGATTAGAGGCTGTCAAAACACCTTGCGAGACATTACATTTCTCAATACAGCATTCACGCCATAGCAGCATATGACAAGCCAAGGCAAGCTTTATTTAAGATGCTGCTATGATGAGGTTTTCAGTGTCCATCGTTGTCATAGACCCAAGCGCCAGCCCCTGCTGCTGTGCCCTGGACTGTGTAGCTGGAGTGCAGTGCAATGCAGTCATCCTGACACACACACACACACACAGAAGCAGTGGGAAAGGTTCTCCCTGCCCTGGGGTGTCCCTGTCTGTGCTCAGTGCAAATGCCAAGCCCTAATCACAAGCTCCCGCAATGAACCCTCAGGTGCCTGTCATCCCACAGTGTCTTTAAAGTCCAGGATTAGCTTCAAAAAAAAAAAAAAAAAAAATTGCGTTTGAAATCTGAAGAAAGCCTGCTGTGGCCAGCACTATCAGGTTTGACACTTTCCTTTCTTGAACACCATGGAAGATCATAGGCTGGCTTCAGTCTTTCATTCTTTCTTTAGTCCAAACCCTTCTCTTGGCATGTGTGGCCTTTCAGGGCTCGCTGAGAGCATAATGGGCAAGATCTGATCTAGTCTTCCTCTGTGTGAACGCTGGAAATGATATGCAGTGAGAAAACTCTCCCCTAGAGCCCAAATTGGGACTCGGTGTGGAGGCGAAGGCTAGCACAGTAGCTCATGAGCCCAGTGTTACACTGCTCGTTCTGTGCTGAGGGTCTGCTTTTAATGAGCTCATGGCTGGGCCTCCATTCAGAGCTGTGGCAATGCAGCCCATTGCTCTCTGAAGCACACATCCACATCTACATTGGGTCCTCTCAAGGAACTCTTTTTCTCTCTGAAAAAAACCTGTCAGAATATTTCTCCTCTCATGAATACATTAATGACAGATATAATAAAGTTGCCATCTGCTCTCTGTGTGTGTGTTTGCGGAGTGTGTGCATGTGCTGCAGAGCCAGACCTGTCATCAGAAATCAATAAATATCTCTCCCTGTATTAAACAGCGCCTCAAGTGAGAATGGATGGAGACCTCCTGTGATTTCCAGTGAGAGCCACCCAAATACAGAGAACACTTTGTTTCTTTGGGCTGAAAAGATTCTGTCATCTGAAAGCATTCAAGTGAGTGAAACAAAGCTCAAACGCCTGAGCGCTGATGGACACATGATGGAGGAGCGGCCTGATGCCTGATGGGCATTGGAGATGAGATGAGATGAGACGAGTGGGTGGGTCCTTTTCCTGAGCTCAATATGGGCTGTATTACTTAAGCTCTGTGGTGACTCTGTGTTATGCTCTCTGCCATGTTGTCACCGAAGACCCCAACCTAGCAGGTTAGGAGCTCACCAAACACTACTTGGGCATGGGGCAGCTTTGTGTGGCTGCAGTCATAGAGTTGGAGGGATTTGGGATTAAGTTTTTTTTTTTTTTTTTTGTCACATTAAAAACAATTTTAGATTAAACTGACCTAACAAATGCCAGGCCGCTTCTGAATTGTCAGTTGATATTGAGTGGATGTGGAGTTGAACCATTCGTTTCATAACCAGTGCAAAATTTGAAGTCTTACCAGACCCCTTTGGAAGTAGACCAAACATATTGTTTTTGTAAAGTGTTATATATATATATATATCCTTATGATGTACTGCTGACACCTCATTGGTTATTCTGGATACATGCTAGCAGAGTTTACCCAGCTGAAAAAATACATGCATTTATCACAATTACAAAAGATTTAAGCAGAATGGAAAAAAACAAGTTTCTAATACTTCTTTATTGCAATGCATATGTACAGTAATAATTTATATATACACTTACATTTTCTATTGTACATCTGGTATTGGTTTGCTTCTGTATTTCTTTCAAATCTACTCTGAAAATATGTTGAGGTATGTGAACCTGTTATGTACACATTAACGATGCACAACCAGATATCTGTCATGCACTGATAGCTGTTCAATCCTCTTTTACATGGTGAAACAAGAAATATTTGGCAGTGAATACACATTAAAAGCTACAGATTGTACATGCAGATCAGTTCCTTAACACCACCGGAGTCCTGCTCCTGTAATCTTTTTGGTAACACCTGAAAACCTGGTCTTAACTGTGCAAACACAGTAGCCTACTGCAAAGACACACTTTCACACTGTTTTTTTTTATCTAGAAGATTTGTTACACCTACTAACTAACACAGCCAGTTATGTGTAACAATTTGTGGATACAAGACCATTTCCTAAATTGTGCATCAGAATTATATTGATTTAATGCTACCATTATGTTTATAAAGTAAGAGTTTCCATCTTAGCTGACTCTGACAAGTTCTGTCTGATTATGAAGAGAGCATTTTAATAGGACCTCTCTATCATGCTTGGAACAAACAATAAGAAAATAATCACAGAAAAGAAATAGTTTGCAGATAGGGCACAACTAGGTTCCAACACTGCATCAACTAAAGAACAGTGGCCACTTCTAGCTTATTTGGATTTGCTTGTGCTGAGCGTGTGAAAAGTGAGCTGGTCCAAGGGTCATCCGGGAGGCTACTGGTTGGCCCATTTCCCTCCCACCTTTGGCACTTAAGTGGTTCAGCAGCTGCCTTCTTTTTATATTGCCCACTTTTATGGCTTTTCCATTTAGGCTTATTAGTTAATTGGGTGCTGGAAATCACAGGCACTTTGTAAACCACCAATTTTGGCCAATTATAAGCAGCAGCGGCAACAAACCACAGGAGGTGAATGCCCAGACTTGGGAGACCCTCTGCTGTTCCAACTGTACCAAACAAGCACTTTATGACAAAGTCCCAAACCCAGGAATATCTGGCGAGTGAGACAACCACATGGTTGACTGTAACTGAGGAGTTCTAAATGCACTAACATCTGTAAGACTTTGAGCTGTCCAGCTTTAAAAGCTTTGAGTAAAAGCACTGGCTTAGTGTGTGAAGCTGATATACCTTCATGTGAAGTTAACAGAGATGGAAGACTAAAGCTTATGAAAAAGGCAGTTTCACTGGGTGGGACTGGGTTGGGAGGTCTTGCTGGCACATAGAACGGTCCACTTGGCACTTCTATATAGAGAAGCTGTTTTTAGAGCCCTTCTTTCAATGAACCCTGTGAAATGATCAAAAAGACATGCAACACTGAGACCCAGTCACTTTACTGGAGTATCCTGCTCAAAGTTTGCAGAGCATTTTGTTGTTTGACTGTTCTTTTACCCAATCATGGGAATAATAAAAAACAACTTGTGGTTTGTGGGAATCATAAAATAACCAAAACAACAGAGAAAGAAAAAAAAAAAGAAAAATACTAAATAAAAAAATAAAAAATCCAAATTGGACTTCATGATTCATCTAATGAGTTCAGTAATGTGCTGTTAGTTCCAGCCCGTATGCAGGGAGAGTCAGAGAGGGAAAACAACAGGCAGGCAGGCAGGCAGGCAATGTGTGAGTGAGAGCTGTATAATGCACGCCTGTCCCTCTGTGTCTCTGCCAGCGAGGCCTGATGCTATTCTTCATGTGGAGCGGAGCTGTTAAAGAGCTGGGAGTTGGTGGGGGTGGGGGGTGGGTGTTGGGACGGGAGGGGACAGGGGGGACGATGGGGGCGAAGAGGGGTTCTTAAACACTTGCACAGCGGGATGAGAGAGCTGGCCCCATGGGGATGTGAGGCACCCCCTCCAGACCGCCCAGCAGGTCTATGCACAGTGACTCCACCGCATCCAACCGCTCGATCTGCACCAGTTTGGTAAGCAGATCGGGGATGCTGTAGCCAGCTGTGCTGATGCGATCAAACAGCTGCATGCCGTCTGTCATGCCCCCGATCTCGTCGCGCTTCAGGCCGAAGCTCTCGGCCAGGTGGCGCCACGTCTTCACCACGGCCTTGTCTGTGTTGTAGGTGGAGCTGAGCATGCGGCTGGTCTTCTCCAGGCAGTCGAAGGGCAGCTCTGTGGGACTCAGACCTGGCAGGGCAGGAGGGACACATGCATGCTGATCAAACTGGGTGCAGGTTTGGCTGCGGCTGTACACTAAGCTACATTCACTGCATGGGCCTAACTGAAAAACTCTCTGCTAGGACAGCAGAGTGTGAACGTATCATATAATATTAGAAGATGACAAAACATGATGTTTTATAAGGGCATAAAAATGTCTTTTATATGCAATATTAGAGGTGATTCATTGGGATGTTTTTTTGATAGAATCATTTGCAGCATAAGTAATACAATCCTTTGAATGTTTGTCAAAGATTTGCTTCCATTTCTTCTCTGTTTTAAACCAACTCAAGCTACTTTTGACCTATGCCAGTGCAGAAGGAATTAATTTTGTTGTTATAACAGAGAGCAGGAAAGAACACAAACATGAGCCATGGCAATGGAAATGCTCCTATTCAAACAGCTTGCCTCATTGGGTCAGTGTTGATGTATTCAAGAGAGATACAAGATGTATGACAGATGTCCTGGGATCAGTTTTTGGTGGATGTGCGTATTCCACAGTTCCAGATGCAGCCGAGCGAGCTCACTCGCTGACCCAGAAGAGCCCACACTTAAAGCACATGAGCTCAGATTTTACTGCCATATGCGGCTCTGAGGAGACTGTTGTTAGTGCGCATACTAAAGCTACCAAGCTAGAGACGTATGCCATATTGTTCAGGACTGCCATTCAATGGGAGCTGTGAGGGGGGACAAAGCACTTGTCTGTTTAGGCTGCAGTTCGGTAGAAAAACCACTTACCCTCAGCAACACTGCAGGCCTTTGTGTAGAGATCCAAGATTTTTTTCCTTCGGCTCTGAATCTGCAGGTACAGTGACAAACAAGAAGCCGGCCTGAGTCAGGAAATATGAGCGTGCTGTCTCCACTGACTTATACATATTAAAACACAAGAGCATGGGCTTTAAAGAATGACACAGACACAGTAGAGCACTAAAGTAAACATCGATTTTTACACTTTTTTCTCAGCTACATTCACACTCACAGCTAGACAGCATGTAAGGTCAGCTCACTTGACCTATGACCTGGAAGTGAATGAAATACGGTCTGAGAGAGACTCACCCCAGTGGCCTTGTTGTTGTTGTTGTTGTTGCAGATGGTGGTGGCGGAGCAGGTCTTGTCTCGCGTGAGGTGCACCAGCGAAAGCAGACACAGGTCCGTGGCCCCCTGCTTCTCCTGAGCCGCCTCCTCATCGCTGTCAATGCTACGGCTCAGCAGCTGCTCGTTCTCTGACGATCCGTCGTTCTCACTGGGAATGCCAGAGCACACGGGTTAGACATTGCAGCTTTACCGTCTGTGCTTGGTGTTTACCTGCAAACACTCTGCCGATAGGATCGTTTGCAACATCCCAGAGAGAAACACTAGCTTGGGTTGTACATCTATAAGGTTTTATGGTCCTTACATTGTTTTCTTTGGGTAGATGACACGAGACGTTTTCCATATGGGATGGTCTCTTGTGATGTTTGATAGATATTTACCAGTGCACTTTGGTTCCTGATTTTTTTAACATCCCCACCTTAAGTAACCTTACTTAGGCATATTACACAGCCAGCAGAACAATTGCCCCCTCTGACTATTTCAGGTAAAAGCACCTTGTTGACAAAGGGTGCACAGAGATGCTCACAGAATGTCATTGTTTCTAAGACATATAATACCTGCACTGACTTGGCAACCAGCACAGAGAATTAGCACATCCCCTGGCATGCGGCGCTTAGCCGCACTATTTACCCTAACTGCTGGGGGATGGGGATTCACCATCAGATTGGAGTCCCCCTTATAGTTTCCCTACAGTACTTGGGCAGGAGTGCACTGTGAGAGCCTACCCGTGTTTACCTAGTTTGTAGACTAAATTAGTTGACTAGCTGGTAAAAACCTGCAGCATCTATGTCTGCTTCATATGTAAGACTATACTGATGTGTTTGCCTGGCCTCATGGGAATCTATCTGTTCTCATGCCTAGCCTGTAACAGAGAATAGACCCTCATTGTCTGTGTGAAGATGGGTCAAGGAGAGAAGCTGGTATCAACGTTTTTTTTTGAGACAGGTGGAAAAAAAAGAGGAAAAGGGTTTAGGGCAAGGAACTGTCATCTTACAAAGCGGTGCTGTTTTCACCTGGTGGTTTGGCGGAGATGCCTCATAATTAGAACTCCCTCGATTGTGTTTGTGTAAATGAACATCTCTCCCTGAAACCCAGGCTTCAGGGCGCGTCTGTGCTCAACTACCTCATCCCTCCCAAAGCCACATAATGTTTCCAGGTAAAAAAAAATACAACAACTCAGAGTGAACTTGGTTTTCCATGCACTCCTCATTCAAGGGGGTACACACATAGAAAATCATTCCAGAACTGCCTACGCCATGAAAAGAGCCAGCAGCTAGACTCAACTGCTAGAACTTGCCCTGTGGTGACTTAATTACTGGGAGATCCTGAGCAGAAAATCAGATAAAAATCATGTTCAAGTTTCAACAGAGTCTGCATGTCCTGTCTTTGTGGTCACATTGAGCTACCCCTGAAGTAAAGAGAATAATGTAAAGCTATGTTAAAATGTTAATAATTATTTCATTTGCTATTTAAAATCTTTATGAGACATTTCATGCTCCATGACTGTATCACTGAGAGAAAAAACTTTTTACCTTTTTACTGCCTTGGGAGGAGTAGGTTTGAGCTTGTCAAATTCATCCTTCTCTGAAAATATGACAACATTTTCTGAGAAAAAAGAAAATAACAAAAAACATCAGTCTTGTAATGCAATCCAAAAGAGATCAGTGTTAATATGTAAAACGTGTTAAAACATGTTACGTACAGTACATTTTCCCATGTGCACTGTTTTTCTTTTTTCATTCATAGCCACAAGTATACAACCCCAGCCACCCACAGTTCTGCTCTTATGCTAAGTAAATGATTTCAAGAAAATGGTATGATGCTAATGGTTTCTCTAAATGAATAGCTGTGAGGAGAAACAATATCCATTAAAAAACGAATAGGATGTTTTGTTGAATAGCCTCAAAGAAGCCAGACCCACACTAGTAGGATGGCTTACAGTGATGGCATTAATAGGAACAGTCAGTTCAAATGTGCTGTTAGCTATATAGTTAGTGTCCATCAAACACACTTTTACCATAAGAACTTCATTTAGGGCTTTTATGCTGATTATCCATTCACAGATAGCATGGCCATATTCTGACAGTGCACTGTTTGCCTTCCCCACTGCATTTAATGACCAAACTGAAAGGGAATGAACATATGCTGCTGCCACTGACATTACACACTCAGGGGTGGCTTTCACAAAAACAAACAAACAAAGAGTCAGCATCTCTCAAAAGAGTTGAGTATTTCTCATGGCCCAGCCGGAGTGTTCCTGCAATTTCTTGGCTGTTAAATCAGCCTAGGATTATCCAAACACCTCTGAATCACCACCCTTGACAAACAAGCCAGGTGGAAGAAAAGATCTGACAACATGATGCTTGCATCAGATTCTTGAATTGGACCTAAAGCGGCAAGCTGACAACAGGGACTCTGCATAAGTAATACTGTTTGACAAGCAAGAGCCAAATGATTGATGTTGTGCTTAGGCCTGATGAAAAGTGGATTCCTGTGCAGCAGTATGCTAACACACTTGCCAACCTGCCTACCTCCAGCCATTTGGAGGCAGCTGAGAACTATTACATGGTAGCAGAGTGGCTAGGCATTCAGACCTCACGGATGGCAAACTTAGTCAGATTTGCGCCTGGCTTTCACTCCAAAATCTGTATTTTATTATTAGTTTGCATGCAAATGCAAACTATTGTTCTTCTTGTCTTCTTCTTTTCTTCTTCTTCTTCTTCTAATCAGTGTGTCATTTTCAACGATTAGTCAATCTATTTATCTTGGTAACATTTATACTTTATATAATTACATTAATTAAAACCTACCCATAGACTTTACACGGGACTGCTGATATCATAATTGGGCCAGCTGAGTTGTTAGAATATGGTGCCAGGTGTCCGGCTAGTTGCACCAATTGTCACTTTCTTAGACTTAACAATCTAGCTTTCTTAAGACTACTCATCCTGTTCAACTGTTTCCTCTTTCTCAATTCACAACATAATTAATTGAATGAATAAATAATATATAAATAATAATAAAACATGTATTGTTAATTGCTAATGTATCTATTTGAAATTGCACATTTAACATTGCTATTTAACCTTTTAAACATTCCTGACAACTGACACACAACTGTGAACTATGACTCCCACCAATTATTTCCAAATAAAAGTTCTTGCTACATTCGTTCCCTATTTTAAAAAAACTATGGAGTACGACAAAAATGAGAAGAGACTTGGACAACCTAAACAGAGTTTGTAAATCCATTTCACCAGATTTTGGCATGTCATATAATTTTAGCAGTTGCTTTGAGTGATATTTTACAAGATTCTTACTGCAGAGCCGCCAATAATTGTGGCAATTTTGTTTCTGGTATTTATCAAATCTTCTTTGTTTATGATTGTTCACTGTTTTTTCTTGCTTTCTATTGAGCATTGATGCCTCCTCAGTATTTTCATTTTGGTTTGTTCAAATACTGGAGTGGAAATTCTGCTGCGTAGCAGCAATTGAAGATGCCTGATGCATGTAAGATACTTAAATGTAATGATCAAATGTATTTAAGCAGCAACTGTCAGTGTCAGGTTGCAGGCACTGTTTTTTTAAATCTGACTCCTTTACACCAAGTCTGAACATCTATAGCCTACAGCTACAGGTAAAACCTTAACTAAACATTCCAAGAGGTCTTGCTCACTTCACTAGAGGTATGTAGACCACAAAACTGTCAGAAAACACCAAAGATTGGAAGTGCAGAACACTTATTGCTGCTGCAGTCAACAACCACCACTCTGGTTATCACACTTACCAAAGTCTGAACTAGATGTCATTAAGTTTCCTACCTTGTACTTCTTTCTTCTCCTCCTGTTTGTTTGTCTGCGCCTCCACAGTTTTCACCATCTGGCCTGAGCAGCAGGCTGGAGCCACACAAACACACAATTTAAGTTTCTCAACATGGCCTGTTTACATTCTGTGGGACTTAGACCAATGCTTTGAGGACACATACAGGACCAAAGTTGATAAACTCTGGCTTACCTTGTCCACTGGGCTTGGCTTTGAGGATATAGAACATGATGATCAGCACGATAGCAATGGCCATGATGAAGATGGTAGACATCGCAATGATGAGGGCTGTTGCTAGGTGACCCTGCCCTGTTGGATCTACGACAAGTACAGCAAGAGGACACAAAATTAGCATATTTCACTCTCATGGAACTTTTAACAACAGGTTTTGCCATTCAAAAGATTATTTTGAGTAGTTAAAAAAACATCTTGATCACACAGTTACCTTTCTCTGGGTGTGGAAAAATGGTTGTACTGCTAGAAGACACACTGTGACCCTGTCCCGATTTCGGGTTGGTTGTGCGCACGCCTGCAATGCAAACACACAGCTTCATGAACCCACGAGTGACTCAACATGAATCAACTGTCTCTATAACTCTTCTCCGTAACTGTTACCAGAGAGAAGGATGCACTTTATAGGCCTTTAGCTCACAAGGACTTCCAAAATGCCAAGGATATTACAAGCATCCATTAAATCTGATTCAATGGTTTGCTGGGAACAATACTAAAACGTCAGTGAATTTGCCTTGCCTTTTGTCATTCTTTTTATATTTGAACATTTATGGATCATAAATTTTAAATTTCATTTACTTTTACTATAAATTAAGTTATCTCCTTTGGGAGTGCTGGATTGCTCCAGTGCCATAATAAACATGACTGTCGTTGGGCTTTGTTTCATTGAGCTCTATGTTATGTGATAGGTGCTGTTGGATCTATTTTATTTCACTCCAAGTCATTTTCTTTTCTGAGTAAACAGCTTGTGTAACAGCCAGGATTGGGCCTGCCATCTGTGATGACCATTTCATGTTTTTTTTTTTTTCGCGTTGCTAGGTACATTTATTCAAGCAACGTTTTATTTGAGTTCAGGTGTTGACACTTGAAACACAGCTCACAATGTCCCATTCAGACTTGGGAAAAGCCAATTTGTCTGTCCTGGGTTCTGAAAGTAGAGGGCAAGTATGGCCTGCTGGACGTTTTGCCTGTAAAATGTCACTTAACACTTCATAACAGATTTAAAGAATGAGAAAATCTGTCTGCTAATGTTAAATACAGAGTGAGTGGTTATAATTTTTCATTCACCAAAGACAGCTTTTGTTTAGCATTGCTTAGAGTGTTGTGCTTAGAACAACAATCTTCAGCCTTTCCACAAAACAAGGCATAAATTATAGCCACACTATGTGCAGTTCAAAAAACATGTTCCACAGTTACAGTAGAGGTGTGTGTGTGTGTGTGTGAGAGAGAGAGAGAGAGAGAGAGAGAGAGAGAGAGAGAGAGGCTAAAAGTTGTGGTGGCACTATGGTTATAAACACTATATTATTTTTGATGTCTGTTTTGCACATTCAAAACAGTGCTACACATTGCCTGACAACTCATTCAGCACACAACAGACACTGAGCTGTTCCAAACCTAGAGTAGTCATTATGGCTTCCTATACCCACAGGCCATTCATTATTGGCAATTATTAATCTCATCTGATGTCAGACTGCCTTGTGAATCCCCCCACTGTCTGTCAATGAACCTTGTCAAGACATTTAGAGCAGCCAGCCAGACTGTGGTAATTTCAATTCTGTATCTAAAAAACTGTTCTGTTTGTTTTAGAATTATTAGAGTGGGTAGATTTATACATTTTTCTGTCGCCAATATTTAGTACATTTTGCAGTGGTGCACATGTTTATATAGGTACAGAAAGCTCTGCTTTGGTTTTAAAGATAAAATGTTTTTACTGTTTATGTATTTACTGTATGTTTACTGTAGATTGTGCTGCACATGAATAACTTTAAGGGCTAATCTGAGGGTCCAACCAGCGCATGTGTTGTCAGAGTTGTGCCAAATAGTTTTTGCTTACATCTTTGTGTGGCGTAAAATAATTGTTTATGGTAGGTACCTGCACTAAATATTACATGCAAACATATCTGAACAATCTTAGGAAAATGTCAGAAAATCACAATTACTGTTAGTTGTAAACTATGTTTTTCATATTTCTTTATTTATTTATTTCTATTTAATATAACTATATATTCTAAAAATGTTGATCTTTTATGTATCAAAAAAACAAAATAAAAAATTTGCCATGAAACCTTTTCAATCTTTCTACAACGGATTAAACAAAAAAAAGATGAATTTATGATTTTATATGGTTATGATTTCAACAAGGTTTGATTTTTAAGCATTGTGAAACAAATATACCCTATCACAGGGGTCTTCAACCGGGGGTCCGCGACCCCTAGGGGGTCCGCGGAGGTACTGCAGGGGGTCCGCGAAAATATTTTGTCTAAAGCATTTTCTTTCTCTTCCAAAAAATAAAATTTGTCATAGTTAACATACTGTTCAAAAGAAAATTGCTTCATATTCGTTTTTAAATAACACATTGTAGGCCATGAATCATGCATGTGATCATGTGATCCCTGCGTAACATTTTGCTAACCTATGCCAAAACACATTAGCATTCATAAATGTACAAATACAGGTCACCACTTCAGCCTGAGCCTTATGTGACATTGCCTCGCAAATCCCATCAGTCCTAGAATAGAGAAGCTCCACTCACCAGGTTCAGTGCTCTCACTAGGACCTGGTAGCTGATCAGTTATCTTTAATTCTTCGTCCCACTATAATAAAAAATGTGACCCTTGTGATCTTTTTTTTATTAGAGTAGAATCATCGCGATTACAGCACACTTCCCCCCCGTGCGTTTTAGTTAAATAGCTTCGTTCTTTTCATTCCGGGAGATAAATTACGTTTGATTCGTCTGTTCAGTGTTGGGACTGATGAACCCTGAACTTTGCGGTTCTATGTGATGTTTTGCTTTGTTGTTTTTTATGAGAGTCTGCGGTCTTTGAACTTCAAGGCGTTCTGCGCGAATTCATTCATCCAACGTTCCATCACAATAAAATGATAACGATAATCTCATGTTTCCTTCTGAAAGACGAAGTTATATTTACACAAGAGGAAGAGGCATATTTCTGTCTGTATCAGTTTGAGCTAATGAAGCTTTGCCTGAATTTAGCTGAATATATCCAGCTAGTTAACCCTTGTGACATTCATTCTGTTAGGCTATAGGGCGAATTTATGCAACTATGTAAAGAAACGAGATGTTACCCCCCTGTTAATAACGCTTGTTTAGAATGTGTGCGCTCGTGTGTGTGCGTGCGTGCATGTAGGCACTCATAACTGACGGTCCAAATGACGGCAGGATTTGAGAAGGGCCAGGTGTGTAAGATAGCTGTCAAAACGTTTATTTTCTCAACAAGTAATGCCTGTGAATGGGGCGATGACGTATTTTGACAGTTGAGTAACGTGTGCGAAGTCGTATCCATAATATTGAGAGGCGTATTGAAATTTTGATTTCGTACTTGTAATTTTTGAATTCGTATTTTTTATGCATGACTGAACTCATTTGAGAACTCACAAATGTTTATTTTATGCACAACTAAATACGCACGTGTATCAAATATATGGACACAAAAATTTTGACAGCAATCTTACTCCATAGGTGTGGGGGTCCGTGCTCAGTCTCTCTCACAGCCAAGGGGTCCTTGAGCTGAAAAAGGTTGAAGACCCCTGCCCTATCATATACCCTAAAATTAAGCTATGCCGTCCAGATCAGGTTGTCAATTAAGCTATGGTTTTAACAAATCCCACCACTGCTAATTCAATTTGTCCTGTGACAAAGAATGCCCTGCCATTTTCTTTACTGTTCAAAGAGAGTTAAACAGCCCTTTGATTTCATTTCAGTGTGATACTAAGTGACTGCCCTGAAAACAGAGACCAGTACAACTGCGGCATGGCCGCAGCGCAGCAAAGTCTTATTAATATCACCTGTGGCCATGTCACAGACTGGGAGGTCTGGAACGCATTTTAAAGCGGGTTGGACCAGAACTCTCTGACTTACTAGACAAGTAATAATGCAAGCTGCAGCATGTTAATAATCTTTTTATGCCTACCATCCTTTTAATTACTAGACAACAACTATGCTGTGAACTTGTATCATTTGCAGATTGCCTGGCCAGTGCTAGCATGTCTTCACAAAAAAAGTAACTCCTATGTTTTGCTCTACATAGTTTTGACCTTGGTATTTTTAAGGCCCCTGCTCTGTGTCTCTAATTAGAATCTAACTCTACTTTCCATAACCACCTCAATCATCTCAAACTGAAAAAGAACCATTAATAATGTTTTGAAAAATACAAATTTTCAGTGAATGCAGATGAACTCATCACCTTCCTGTTATTGAGAAACAATTCAGCGTTTTCTTGGGAGCATCATTAAGGTTACACCGCAAGTATCAATCAAATCTTGTACAAAACAACTCGTCAATATATGGTTGGGTCTGATTGATGGAGTTTTCCTCAACATCAACTTCAGTGTATAATTTGTAACAGAGAAAAAAAAACAGATTCTTGTGCCCTGAGAACGATGAAGCCACTACAGTGTAAAACTCTCAGAAAGTATTTGTATTTCTGTGTATTTTTCTCTTCCATCTTACACCAATTCTATACATCCATCCATCCAATACATAAATGTGAACCAGATATATGCATTTCAGAAAAATGCAACCCCTTTTTTTCTTTACAGTAAAATCAAATCAACGTTTTTTTTGTTTTAGGTTAGTAAATGAAACCATATATTTAGTAAATGCCAGAATAAAGTAAAAAAAAAAAAAATGGTAATACATGTACTTTAGATTATGGCACACATTAACTAACAGCTTACAACCATGCTAATTAATAACATACTAACCATTTGTCATTACAGGTCACTTATTGTAAGTATAAGTATTGTATTGTATAAGTTCTCCCAATAAAACTCCCAATTGCTGATTTGGTTAGAATGGGGCTTAAAAATAGGATAACTATAGGCTAATGTATGGCAATGTTGTAATATAATGTAATATAATATAATATAATGTTTTTGCATGATTTTGAGGCAAAAATGTACATACGTGTCCTTGGTATTTAGCAGAACGTCTCTGACATGGTTTCACTTGGGTTGTCCTTCTTTAAGCTTCACAATAGTTTTCTGAAATTCTGGCTAATTCCTCTTCACAGAACCAATATATATGGACCAGGTTTTTAGGTCTTTTTTGGGTTTTTAGGTATGTTCTTCCAGTGCTGCACAAATTTTCTATAGTACTAAGATCAGAGCTTTGTGATGGCCGCTGCAATGCCTTGTCTCTATTGTCCTTTTTAGTTATAAATTATGTTAGGGGCCATTGTCCATTTGGAAGATCTATTTGCGTCAACTCTTATGGGCCGCTGTGGTGGAGAATGGCAGCCCAAGTTACTAGGATCAATTTGCTCCGGGTGCTGCTGCTGCCTGCTCTGAGCCAGTGCACTGGTTCTCGAAGAGCTTCTATTCCCCAAGGAGCACAGAACAGTTCTCTGCTGCGTGTCATTGCACATTGGCTGTGGATTTGTTCCATGGCCTCAGCTCCTCAGGTATGCAACATAATCAGCAAGTCAGCCTTGTTAGGAGTAATGTGCCAAACGCCAAAGCAGACCCCAAGAGTAAATAAATGCCAGAATATTCATTTAGTCCTAACATCAGTCCCAGACAAGCGAGCCCAGGTCCTTCTCTGTAGTTTGCTCAGCTCAGGAGCTGCTATAGGGGCGGCATTAATTAGGAGGCTCTTCGGGATTCTCTTGATGATTGCAGACCCTGGTTGAGTCTTTCTGGCTCTGACAGATTTTTGGTTCAAGTCTGGCTCTAGCTGTGTGTGGCCCAGCTCACCCAACCCCCACCCCCTTCTTCTCCCTTTCTGGAAATAGAGCTCACACATACAGTACATCCAGACCCAGGCAAATGGAAGCATTTATTATAATTGAGTGCACTACCAGAAATGAAGGGAGTATGTGTCCATGTGATTGAAAAAAGGATGAATAGGAGTAAACTGTCAATGTGAAGAACAACTAGTTGGGAAACTATTTGTATTTACTAGAAAATTTGTCAGAGAAAGGTAGTTAGGAAATAGAAATATGATAATTCCCGAACAGACTTCCTGTGATGAAAATTGATGTAAGATTTGTGCAGATGTGGAATTGTGACTCTCTTTTAAAAGCTAAATTTGAGACACACCACAGGAATGTTGTGTCATTCCAAAAGTATGTGAGTTTATTTGATGACTAGCACGAGTATGGTAGGAGTTTGTTCTTACACTCTTTGGTGTTCTTCGGGGCATTCTGACATGAATGACACACCATCCCATAGATATTTCGTGGTCTGTTCTCCAAGATGTAGTACCTGCGAAACAAAAGATAACACATAAATTTAAGTAAAAATACAAGTCATCACTGAAAATGTATTACATTAATTGGATCCGTTGTCGGATGATTGATGTCTGTGATTAAATGATCATTGTTCATTAAATGTCTGTGGTTAAATCATCATTGTTCATTAGATGTCTGTTATTAGTTGATAATTGTTCATTAGATGTCATTAGATTTTTAGATTGGTTGACCATTGTTCATTCGATGTCTAACATCATCAGTGACATATATTTAGCCAAAATGATGAGATAGATATGATAGATTTCTCCTGCATGTATTGCCAATATACTTGATCTCCGTCCTCTACTTTTTGGGTAAGGTGGGATAAAAGTGTAGGTGTTAGGGGAGTGGACAGGAGCACTGTCAAAGTCCAGACACTCCATCAAGGAAGTGTTTTTGTTTTGGCCCATAAATCTTTGTTATTTTCCTTACATGCAAACCGAATATCCTGTTTTTTAATCGGAGCGAGGACTAAAGCAGCATATGAATAAGGATATTGAATTCCTTCCTTCTGACAAGAAAAAGGGCTCTCCAGGAGTTAGGGTCGAAAAGTTAATGCCTTCAATCCTGATGTCGTAAAAAATGGGAAGGAATAATTTATAGCATCAAATCCGTCTCCCCTCAGAGGCATAGAGTAAGCTATGGCAATTAATCACAAGCCAGCAACTTGTTCCTGCCCTGCTTTCAATATGTTAGGCCTGTTCGGACTTCCTTGTGAGCCTTGCTTTCCTTCCAAGTCATAGTGAGATCAAACTGATTAAATGTAAAAAGAAAATAGGTCTAAAAAATGCCTAAAATCCAAAGACACAGTTCAAAGCCTTTAGTAAAAAGGCTTATGGAAAGACAGAAGCTGCAATTGAAAGGACAGAGGTATATCGACATCAGTAACTTCTATTTCCCTATTGTTCAGTAGGTTAAATGAACCTTTTGTGAACAGCATTCTGCAATCAAGGAATTCGTTTTTCCACGACTTGATAAACACCATTACATATTGTGTGCACATGCACACACACACACACACATACCATACACACACAAACAATGTTTACTTTCACTGATGTGTAGCTTTTCATCCCACAACCAAAGCCAAATGGCCACACTGACCAAGAGTCACTGCTTCAATTACGGAAAGAGCTGCATAGCACCGCTCTGCTACCCACTGCTCTGGGCTACTGTCCTGAGCTGTCAAAGGCACACTGCACCACAAGCATGTCTGAAGCTGGCACACATCACAAGTGGGGAAAAGGAAGAGGAAAAACATTCCATTTGCTTACATAGATGGCTTAAATGAATAGGCACCAAAGACATTCTTTTGAAAGCATTTCATGTCAGGCCTTAAAAGCAAAAGGAATTCTTCAATATTCTGTGTTTGAAATCTGAATTCTGTGTTTGTATACTGTGTGTCAGTATCATGACCGGATTGCAGTCAACGAAATTGTACTAACCCGATTGATCTAAAAACAAACACTTTGTCACTCAAAAGCAAAATTTGGCTCAATCAACACAGAAACTTGGACAAGATATTCTTTCAAGAGCAGTATTTTGTGTATTTACATAAGAGAACTGAAAGCAGATTCATGCTTTATATGGGTTTTGCTACTAAGGCCTTTCTTATACTGGGCTATTCCCTCTTGGCAAATGAACTCAGGGAGGCCTGTGATGGTGGTGGTTGGATAGTGGTGATGGCATGGCTTGGGATGGCATGGGTGTGTGTGTGTGTGTGTGTGTGTTTGTGTGTGAAAGAGAAAGGCGTGGATTGTTGTCCTGGCAGCTGTTGGTGAGTGATGTATAATGCAGAAAAAAAAACCTCAAGGGCGCTTTTCTTGCCTCTGTTGATGAGGCTATACTATAAAGATGCTGTAAAAATACAGGTAAATTGAATTGAAAAAGAAAGTGTACATTGTGTAGTGCAGAATAGTGTAGCATTTGTGATGTGGATTGCTGTGTCTTTGCTGCTGGTGGTGAATTCTGTGTAAGGTGGTGTGGTGTAGTGTAGTGTAGTTTTTGATTGTGGTGTGAATTGATGTGTTTTGGCTACTCACCCAGGTAGGCAGGGCCCACACTCCGCATCACTTTCAGGGGTTCCAGGGATCAGCACTGTAGCCCGATACAGAGCGTCGCAGTCTTTGTGCCTCCGGCAGATCTCGTACTTGCCCCTTGAGAACTTCCCCGTTGGACACGGAACACAGTCATAATCCTCATCTTTAATGCCATAACCGCAATTCTAAAAAAAAACACATATCAGGAAAACAGCCCTTTGATTAATTTGAACTATATAATGAATCAAGCATCATCTAACAATGCGTTTTGTTTAACTTGGTAAATAATGTATTTAAAGGAAGCAAAAGAAGGTAAAAGGAAGAAACTAACAGTGTGGTCAAATACTGTTTCTAACTCAGTATCACTCGTAGCTGAAAGCTTCCAGTTCACTGGATTATAATGACTAGAAAATGATGTGTGTGCATGGCCACAGGGTGATGCATCGCACCCTGATCGGTGCATCCATTCCTTATTGACAGCTCACATAAGCACCGCAGATTTGCCTCTTCCGATTGAATCCAGACTACTGACTCATAACAAAATTAGTCACAGAGCCGGTGCTGCTCTTAATAAATTAGTCCCTGCAAAAAAGAAACTCGTTTTCTCGTTTTTTCAGTATAGCTTACTACCACCAGCCTTTCATGCAAGCCAATGGAGGGGACTGCTACTTCACTGACATCCAGGCATTTCATTGAGTTTACAGGGGCTAAATTAATTTGTTTAAAAAAAATTGACAACAACCCTAAGTCTTCTGGTTTTCAAGTATTTTTTATCCTTTTTGTCATTAATAAATATCATGTGGTTATTATTTGTAGTTATATTTAAGTTAAATTTAGTTGTGTTGTTCTGCTGGTTTAGCAGCACAATAAGCGGGAGTGCAATCAATCTGATGTACTCCTTTTGAGGATTTTGAAAAGAAAAATCTCCACAGCAGTCTTTTTTTCTGCCCAAACATGGGCGGCTTTTGTGTTAGTCAACATATGGCTCTGTTTAAGATAACTCCTCTTCATTTTGTCTCAGAGCCTTTTAACTCCCAACATCAATTTCCTCCAACTCATGGATGCAGGGAGTCTCGCGATGTACAACAAGCTGGGAGTTTGGACAACAAAACATATTCAGAAGTAGCTTTCATCTGGCTTTATTAAAACAAGACTGTCCTCTCTGATGCATTGCCTCCCAAGCATTATTGAGTTGTACAAAACGCCATATGTCAAGCACTTCAGCCTTGTTGTTATTTTCTCTTCCCTTTCTTTCATTCTGATTTTTTGATACAAAGGAACCCGCATAAAATAAGTGTAATTCAGTTAGTTTCGAAGAGCTAGGGTTGAGGACCTGTCGATAATAGTTTTGATAATACACATAATATAATAAAATTAATATAATAATACTGATTCAATATTTAAATGTGTCTTTTATTTAAAAAATAGTCCATCTGAATTACATTATTCAAAAACCTTTTCATCATCTCTTGCTTTGACAAAGATAAATCAACATGACCAGTGGCCCTCCCAAAGAAGGCCCTGGGGCTGACAGAGCTGTGCTTTACCATGCCGTCCTCTCCAGCAGAGGCAGGGCAGTGGCACCAAAGTCAAAACGGACTTACAGGCTCCACGCCTTTGAGTGCAACTCAACACCGGATGGCAATCAATCTTCACCACTAGGTGGATGCAACCTAACTGTCAGCCATCTTTCATCCCAAGGCACTCTTTGATGTTACTACTAGGTTGATGATTTGTTTTCACCCTTCCAAACTGGGGAAGATTGCTCTTGGTCTGCTGGTATAGACGGCTTGCTTGACTTTCGAGATCAAGCATGTTGTTTGATGTGTGGTGTACATGCCTGACTAGGGACCACTAACAGGTTCAGTTGAGAATACTTTCATGAAAATGACAAGATGAGCAAATCACACATTAGTTCAATTACAGGTTGGATAAACTGCAATTACAGAAATTATATAGATAAAATTGCTCTGTTTTTCTTAAGAACTATTGTCTTATAACATATTTAGACATTCTTTGCTATTAAAAATGTATTTTGTTGTGGACAAAAAAAAATGTGGATGTATTTTTCATGTGTCTCTTCCACAAATACACACAGGGTGTTCTGTGATGCTATTTAAAGGCTGTTCTTGATAAGATGAATTTCTTCACAAAAAATGTCAAGAACAGCAAACTTGGTCTCTAAGTGATTTAGTATGATACGTGAGTTAGTTGCAGCATTTTGTGTATTTTCTTTGGCCACATTAAAACACTTTGTGGTCAGCCTCACAATAAGAGGTGTGCCATGCTGTTAAGGCCAGCAAACACAGTAAATGGAGGCAGCCAAGAGTCGTTACAGAGCTGTAACTACGAATAAATGATGTCCTGAAATTATCCCAGAACAGTTTGTATTTTCTTGGTCACTTGGAATGTACCGTTATAAGACTTGAAGTGATTTCTAAAACAATTTTGGTTCATACCATCATTCTACAATGCATGGCTGCAGTAGGCAACAGTATGGGTGGTCCACAGAAGAGAGAGAGAGAGAAAGAAAGAGAAAAAAAAAGAGAGGGAGAGAGAGCATGCCATAGGCGCAGGTCAGCTCATTCAGTCTCACTGTATAATTCCCATCAACTCTAGACATGCAAACTTCATTCACACACAAACACACGTCATGCAGTTTAGCACTTCCAAGTCACGCTTGGTTGAAGGTCTTGAGTGATGTGTATAAATGACCTATCTTTGGCATTTCCTTACTAATGGAGAAGTCAGATGCAGTTAACATATGTCTGTGTGTGTGTGTGTGTGTGTGTGTGTGAAAATCCGCACACTGGCATGTGTGTGTTGGGTGCACTCACCATGTAGGGCTCCTGACCAGGTTGGCATGGAGGGCAAGGCTGACAGCTAGTCTGGTTGAAAAACTCATTCTCCCCACAGTTGGCGTACTCTGCACTGAGCACAGGGAGCGTGGACACCTGCAGGGGGATGTGACCCTGTTAAACACAGCCTGGGAGACTTCACATGCCACCCACTACCAAAAGAACTCAGACAAACACAAACATCACAGAGCACCTAAACCTGACACACTCACATTACAATAGAGGAGTTCCAGGGACCCTCAAGCATCTAACAGCAGGGCTATGAAAATGGGGTATTTGGGGAGTGTTGCTGCTGCTGCTGCAATATAACAGCATTGTCCCAGTAAACACAATAAGGCCATCCGCGGTGCATGCTGGCAGACGGAGGATTAAATGCTTTAAAGGGTTTGCTGTGATTTAGGGCAAGCATTCTGGTTTGAGTGGAGCCTGCGCTGGTGAAGCTGGAGCTAACCCACAGCAGCTGGCCTGCCTGCGGAAGCCGGTGGAGGGGAACAGGGTATGGCTCTCACTGAGGGGAGGTCTCACAGACAGCACAGTCACACAGGGCGCCAGGAAGTCACACACCACAGCTTCAAAAAGCGCTCACTTGCCCTTAACCCCATCCTCCTTACCCAACAAATCCCCCCCCCCCCCCAGCACCCCCCCCCCCACACACACACACACACACATACACACTCACACAAATGCATGACATGTCCGGGTGGTGAGGGATGTCCGTGCCTAAGCCAGGGGAAAACAATTAATAAAAGCCTAAAGGGTTTGTTAGCAAACCCAGTGCTAGTGTAACTGCACTGCAAAGCATGCTTTCCTTGCCCTCATGCAGCAGTGCAGTCTGCAGAAAAGAGGCCACATGACTCACCTATAGTTTGGCTGCCATCTGAAGATCAAAAGCACTTACATCTTGTCTCAGGCTAATTTACAACTCCCAGGCATGGCTAACAAAATCACCAAGTGTGTGTCTGTGTGTGTTTTCGAAGGGAAATGGCTAAATAACCGAATCCGCAAATAACAAACTCAATTCGCCTCAATTCACGCTTGGTTAGCTTACTCCATAAACACAATAATTTATGTCCACACAGATAAATCACACAATATCTGTTAGAACAAAGAGCAATAAATTGAGTTTGCATTTCTGTGAGAGATAAACAAATAGCAAGTGAAGACACCAACACAGCTGTGCAAAACAAACAGAGTGGATCAAAGAAAGAAAGAAATGCATTGCCTGCATTAGTTGGAAGCTGAGCTGAATTCTGACCCTGCACATAGGCACTCTCTGACTGACCATGAACATAGGCACTCTCAGATTGATAATGAACATAGGCACTCTCAAACTGTCAATAAACATAGACACTTTCAGAATGATAATGAACATATCCACTCTCATGCTGACAATGAACATATGCACTCTCACACTGACAATGAACATATGCACTCTCACACTGCTAGTCTTCGGACATGACTTTACTGGGTTTACTGACAGGACAGTTCCTGTACTGTGGATAGTGTTTTTCACATGAATGACTAAATAACACCCCATTTTAATTTGGCTGATGAACAGCAGCCTACTACACACCTAACCTCCAGTAATCCTTGTGCTTTTTGGGAGGGAATTAGAGGGGTATCATTTAGACAGCCAAGTCAAATTAACTCCTGGGAGGGCTGCCAAGAACCGATTGTGCAAGTTGCCATGTAGACAAGGTGAGGGGAGCTGAAGAGAGACAGATTAAACAGCTCACTTATTGCAGCATTAAGAGAATGGTCGGGGCTTTGTGGTCGGGGCTTTTGAAACCCGCTCCTGGGGGTCCTAATGTAGCCGCGGCAGGGCTACTACAGGGAGATGGCTAAAGCTCTGGACAGAGGAGGAGTTTTACTCCGAAACTTACCAACAACAGGGACAGCAGGCACGATTCAGTTTGTCCTCCTTTCTGGACCATTTTGTTTAGCTCCTGGGAAGAGAAGGAGAGACAGAGCAAGAGGGAAGAGAAAGAAAGACACACACAGAGGAAGAGAGAGAGAGAGAGAGACAGAGAGACAGAGAGAGCGTGATTAACGCTGATTGCTTTGCCTTGCTATGACTGACAGTGGCTCATGTGATAACACGTTCTGTCTCCACCTCATGCCCAAGAGTAGCAGTGGCTTACTCACACACAAATGCACACATACACGTACACACACACACACACTCTCTCTCTCTCTCTTGTTCTCTCTCTCACACAGACACACACACATGGTGTCAGTGAAATATTCTGACCCTCAGCCAGGACCCCTTATTCACGCCTGCTCAATTTAGCATCCCTAGGTAGACATGTCTCCAGTGTTTCTCACCTGAGAGTTTATATCCTTCCAGCTCCCAGCTGTTACAATTGCTTTCATAGTTAGGAGGTCTGCTGCCTGCTGACCATCCAACACTTGGATTTTAGGCATCCCATAATTACGGTTAAGTTTGCTTCTGAACATGGGCTATTTATTAGGCATCTCCGCTCTCACTGAACCTTTTTTTTGCATGCTCTGACCATGCTGAATGTGAATTTGAGTCACTGTTACTGTCACATTCAAATTCACATACAGCAAGGACAGAACATGCAGAAAAGGTGTTGGTGTCATTGGTGTGGGCTAGGGGGTACACTCTGACCTGCAGCCTAAAAAAGGTTCCCCCGAAACTTGTTTTGATACTGTTTTTTAGGATGTCAAACAGACAGTGCAGACAAAAACAAATATGGAATCAGCTGATCATTACCCTTTCCTTCATTTTCAGCCTTTGCCTTATGATTTATTACAGCCATATGCACTCTTGCCATATTTATGGGAACACTATAAAGATGAAGGAGTTCATAGATTTAATGCTGTTGATGGCAACACTGGGTGCCACTAGTGAGTGTGTGGCAGGGCCAAGTCTTCCCTGCAGCACTCCTTACCTAAATGACTGGCTTTTACTGGCTGCCTCCCAGGATTGAAATAACACACACCACTCATATTTCTTTCATTACAGTATAAATAATGTCATCACCTTAACTGAAAAGAGATGGCTCGATGAAAATGAACTGATTTTTTTTTGTTTGGGGACGAGCAAAAAAGAAAAAACATCCTTGTTTACTTGTCAACCAGGATCAGAGATCCATTTTCAATTTTTTTTCTCCTCGCATCATCAATTTCTTCTTTGTTTTCAATAAAACAAACAAAAAAAATTAAGACAATATAGTTAGTGCAAACAGGTGGTATGGGTTTCAATAACACTGCCCCTTTTGGAAAGTAAAATGAATGCAGATGATGATGAGCTGACTGTTGTTACCCCAAGTGCTTTTATGGATCACCACGCACCCACAATCCAACCGAGAAACCTAACGTGCCTGACCCTCCCACGTTCTCACAAGAAACTTTTCGCTGGTGCTAAGTGAGTTGTTTGACGTAATAAGCCCAGAGTTTTACAAGAACATAATTACCCACATATTTCCCCAGAGGGGTGCTAGTAGATGGGGACCCCCCTTAACCCCCCCATGCCCATGTACCAATTCCCATGTGTGTGTGTGTGTGTGTGTGTGTGTGTGGGGGGGGGGGGTTGTGGTGGCTGGGACTTGGGTAGTGCTGGCATGCACTGTCAACAGAGCGAGCATGGGCAGTAACTAAGGCAATAAATTAGGCTGGATCTCTGTGAAGGCCCGGCGGGACGCTGGCTGCCTTGTTTTGCTGCTGTGTTTACATGGCTGACATCTGATAGGTGTGAGCTGGAGCGAATGCTGAACGTGTTGGGCCACACAGCCAGACTTGCTTCACGGAGCAGAGGAGTGAGGCACAGGGCTTCATGCTGCCAGAGCCTTTACATGCCTTTTTACAATCCTCTCTGTTATTTGTCATTTCTTGGAGACAGAACGTGTCAGAAAGAAGTCAAGAAAAAGCTGTTCAATATTGCTTGTAAAAGCTAAGCTTTCCAATAGTAAAAAAGGGAGAACAATCAAAATAACAATCTAGATAGGCAAGCATTAAACAATGTGGAAAGCATAACAGTATAGCTGTGCTTTGTCTATCAACAGCATGTATTAATTTTGAACTACAAAAAAAACAAAAAATGTACCTGGTCTAAATACATAAACACATGTCTGTTAAAGGAGAAGTTTGGTGTGATTTTGACCTGGGCTGTACTGAAAGATGTTACCGAGTACAAACATATATCCAATACCGACTTCCGGTCACCCCCAGCATTCCGCATTTTACACCGTTTTAGCCAAAGCTTTCATTAGCCTAACACTACTACACTGGGGGCATTGCATAGCCTATGCAGCTAAATTGCTATTTTTACACATTATTAACAAGGTTCAGAGTAACTCCACATTTTATTGGTAGACTTCTAAGAGCCCTGACATTTAAAACGAGACAATGACAATTTTGAAAGTGTACAGGTACTTTATTAAAAAGACAGTTTATAAAGACAGTACCTTCTCAGAATTTCTCGGTCACCGCCATCTTGAAATTAAATCACGATAAGTCGATTGACGAGCTACAACTTTATAAATGTCTTTGGTCAAACTCTTTGAAGTTTCATCATTTGTTGGTGCTTTAGTGCTCATGTAGATAGTCACCATATATTTTCAGCTGAAATCCAAGCACACACAGAATAAAATTTTCAATCCTTTGCCCTGTCCTATCTGTTTGTCAATCAACTTATCGTGATTTAAAGGCCCACTATGCAACATTTTTCATTTAATTAATCCGTTTCATACTGTTTAGGATGCTAAAATGAGTCATTACACTGCAAACAAACAGTGAAGATGCGCCACTGTGGCCTATAGCGGTAGATACAGCACTTGCAATGTTCAGCAGTGCGGACCGCCTCCAATAGAATGCAGTGCAATGCAATGCAATACAGCGGTCTTTAGAGGGAGCTTGTGAGAGAAAAAAACTTTGCTTAGCCCTTCTTTAATTTCAAGATGACAGGGAAATTGATCAGGAAATTCTGAGAAGGTACTTTCTTTATAAACTGTCTTTTTAATAAAGTACCTGTACACTTTCAAAATTCTCATTGTCTCGTTTTAAATGCCAGGGCCCTCAGAAGTCTACAAATGAAGTGTGGAGTTACTTTGAACCTTGTTAATGGTGTAAAAAAGACTAAGCTGTGCCCCTATAGCTAGCAGTGGTTAAGGTTAAGGCCTATAGGCCTCCCACGTATGCTCCACGGCCTCCACACCCAGGCTACACAACAATTTATAGATATGTTGTTGCCCTTATATAGCCTCAGCATCATTCACAATGAATGACTGTGTGTGGGTTTGTGAATGTGAAAGTAAAATGATGAGTGAAAGCAACATCATAATTGCCTGTGCACTCATAGGTGCACCTTTCCATGAGTGGAGAGTGTCTCCAACAAGATTAAAATCAGAGGATGTGGCTGCACTCTGTGAGTGGAGAGGCTGATCCCTTGAGGAAATTCGCTGGATGTGGGGAACGGGAGAGCTCTTTGAACAAAGGCGAGACGCTCCACCATGGGTGGCGCCCATCTGATAATCTACTGTGTCAACCTGCTGAACCCACTCAAGATCAAACACTCAGATGACACCTGAGTTGCTCTAGCAATAAAAAAGGAGCTCCCCACTCATTTCTCCCGGGCGTGCATCCTTTCCTTTCCACGGTCACCATGTGCATCACACCATAAACTACTCCTGGGCACTCATCAATCAAAGGCAGCAAAAAGATGACTTGGTTTTTTCGCTTTTTGACCGCCAGCTGAAAAAGAAAGGATGGTAGTGTTTTCAGCCTTCCTCGCGTACTGTGGCCCCAGACCGCAACTTCAAAGTGACGGGAACTGAAAGTGGACTGCTTAAAGGCAGACAGGTGACTGATCCACACAATGGGCCCTAATGATGGGCTGACTCACCCACTAACACAATGGAAATCCATCTTTAAGGTGGGCTCTCCTACACACACACACCTTTGTTATTGGATTGGATAATATGGGCATAAGGGCCACTGTTTCCTACAACTATAGGTAGTGCAGTATATATCTTGAATGTCAAAGGAACATAAAAATGAACACACAAATGAATAAATAGTGCATTTGTCTGAAAGAATTGTTTTTTTGTTTAGATATAGCAGCTGGACAGACTTGCAAACTACAAACTTACTACAAACATGGCACGGGATATATTTTGCCACACTAAAGAGACACGTATTCTCTATTCTCTACATCAAATTTATGCTGTGGATTAAAGCCTTGTCTTGTTACTTGCCACAAATGTGTTTGGTGGCATGGTGGTGTGTGCAAGTGATTTCTACTGTTACTAAGACAAACACTCACCCTGTTGCTGTGAATCTGTATGCGACTCAGAGACATACTGTAATTACTGTTTCTGAGCAAATTTCTCATGGAGTCTCTTTGACAGATAATTGCCACAGATGCAAGAAACAACAGGCTCCTCAGAGTTATTGGCTTCCTCAGTGCTACATATTCAAAGGCCCTCATTTATTTCATTTTCTTTGCTGTGTGGATGTGAATGCAGGTACTATGCTCAAGCATGGAACGCCTCCATTCACTGAAATACTTTTAGTTTAGCCATCCATAAAAAGTGAACATGTCTGTTTCAATTTCATACGGGACCCACTGATACTTTAACCCTGTTTGAATAATGGAGGCTCGGGCACCCGCATAAGCACCGCTGTGCTCTTCAGAAGAAAGCCTTTGTAGTAAACAGAACTCAGTGCACAAGATAAAAACCTCTTTGTGTGCCATCACTTTTTCTTGGCATTGGTTCCAAAGAAAAACAAAAACAAATATCTATCTGATTGCTTCAAGTGAAACAACACAAGTGTTCGGAATGGAAAGCAACACTTTTGAAATGATTATAAGATATATAACGATTAATATTTTTAAGGACTTTCAAGCACTAGGGAAATACAACTGCTACTGTAGGTTGTAATAGTTGTTCTTCTCTCTATGACTTTTGAAAATCATTGTATGTGGGCTGTTTTTTTCTGAGAGAAACAGGGTCATGGCCCTTCGTCAGCCTCAGGTTTGATCCTGTTAATTGCAGCCCGGCTCCCCGCATAGAAACCTGGCTTCTGAACTGAAATGAGCTTTAATTGTGCGAATCCTTGTGGAGAGCAACCACAACCGGTGCCGCTCCAAGTGTTTGTCTACTGGAGACTCTTTGGCGCTAGGATTCGGCAAGAAAAAAGGGAGAGAAAAAGTGAGCGACGGAGACAAAAAAGTGAACTTTTGAAAAAAAAAGAGATTTCTTTTTACAGGAAGTGAAGCGACTGCCAAATGACAGATATGCCCCTGAGCCTCTCTCATTATCAGACTAAACGAACACACACACCCAAGCACTTTCATCAGATTCCAGCTCCAGCGCTTTACACTGCAGACCCAGCTCTCTGGGCTGGAATGCACCACGGTATGTTTGAAGAGCAGACTTACTTCTGACACCTCCGCCTGAGCAGCCCCTGTTGGGACTTGCCCCTTTTGAAAGTCAACCGCAGACTCCCAGCCCCGGGTTATTAATCTTATAACGACCACATAATCTAAGATAAATACACAGAGTATCATTATCCTTATCATTAACAAGACTGAAATATCTATTCCTTGGGGACGGATTACGGAAGAGATATTATTACCCCAGCTGTAATCGGGGGTTCACTGCCCAACTGAATTAGGAAATTGATGTCCAGCTTGTCCTTTGCCACAGTTAACTTAGTTAATTGTATAATGTCATTTTACTACAATCAGGGGTCTGTCTAACCTTAATTACTGGTTGATTATAAGTAACCCCTTGAGTTGCGGAGCAATGACCTAGAATTAAGTTTGAAAGTTCAATGAAAAACTGATAGAGAACATGTGGCCAGACATTATAACACACACAGACAAACAGGCAATTACTGCTAAATAAAAGCCCATTAACGTCACTATTAAGCCTGATTGAAGACTTAGTGGAAATTCCCTGTCCATGAAGCTAGTCAAAGCAATTGTCTTCATATTTAAGTCATTTATCTCAAAACGGAAGGAAAGGGCAAGAGAAAACAGTCCTCTCAGATCTTGCTGTAAGCAGTGTTTGCATCCTCTGTGTTGACAGCACTCAAGATTGGGAGTGTTTGTGTCTGTCTCACACTTTGGGATGACTCGGAGAACATCTCTAGTGTTGACAATGAGTGGCAGTTCCAGCCTGATTGCTGTCCAGAGGCTAAATCAAGCAGCGCTGGCAAAGTAAGACTGATTGAGCCTCTCTCTACAGCCCCATATCTCTAACTGACTGAAAGCAGATGTTATTTGTCATCAACAGGATTGGACGGAAATGAGTTTTAATTCCCCAAAGTTTCGCATTCAGAATTGATATTTAGTCCCTTTTATACTAATTACTTTCTGTTTGATTTGGAAACTGTGTTTCAAAATGCACTGATCACAGCAGAAATCAGAAGAAAAAAATCTGGTCCCAATCCAGTATTTCATTTCTAATGACAATTAAACAAACTAGATGATTAAGTGGAGTTCTTGTAATCTTGGCAGCCCAATGTTCCTTCTGAAAAGAATGTCTGTTTTTCATTGGCTGTCTCCTCTGTTCATGATAAATCAATCTGCCTTAACCTCAAGGACAAACCAGAGCGAAGGTTACTAAGGCTCCTCATTCAACACTGCAAAGGGGCATAATAAGGATATATATAAATATATCCTTAAAATAAAAATAAAATACTATACTAAATAAAATACTATGGATCTAAATGTGATGAGGAAGTAAGTGTAAGTAAGTAAAATGGACAGTGTAAGTAAAAATGGACTGAACCTTACTGAAGTCGGATGCAAAACTAGTAAAAGCAAGATAAACTAACAGGGAGGCAACTCTAAATATTACAGTAAGTCTCTTTAAGACACATGCTACTCTGGGAAGAAGTACACTGAAAGTTTGTTGTTTTTGTAGCACACAATAATAATAAACTTACATGTGACAGAATGTTCATAGTATCTCCTAACTCCTCATAGTAAGATGCGAAGTCATACTGTATACATTTAGCAGATTAATAATAGAGAAACTACACTACAATTACCATAATGTATTTATTCGTCTACATTTTCAAACCAATTTTCAAAGGTAGAGCAAATAAAAATGGACATAGAATGCATAACTACAACATGGCTATAGAAACAATAAGACAGATTACTCTAAGGTAAGGTTAATAATCGCAAAAGACTAGTCTAGGAATGCATGCCCTTAATGTGCTTTCCCCTAGGGCCTAAACTGAAAGGATGATTGCAGAGTGTCAAATAGATTTGAGCTGCTTAAGAGGTTCACCACCTGAAGATGTGCAAATGCACACGCATGTACCTCTCCTGTCTTTATGTTTGTTCAAATGTGCTCTTCTCACATAGTTCCCTACAGATTATACAGGGTCTTGCAGGCATTATGATTTCAAGTTCATGTGTGGCCATTCATACATCAGGCATTCAAGGCTATATACATATGGTCTTATATTCATATGGTGGGAAAACTGTCTCATTAATGTTGAATACTCTTAGAGTCAGCACCTTACAACCACCGGTACATTCCACAGATAAAAACTAGTCCACATTGACTTATTATAATTGAATGGTTTGTTCTTTTTTAAAATAATAAATCGCAACTAAGATAAGAATTTCACTGACAGAAACTTTCAATGTGCTCACTGAAAGATAATTACAACTAAACAAAAAGTGTGATCTAATCACTGATGTGCTGATTGAAAAAGACTTTGTATGTTTATGTTAACGTCAAACACTGTGGCCATGGAATGAGCACTTGTAAAAATGTAATTGTGTAAAGAAAAAAAAATCTGTACTATGTCCAGTCCTCCATGGTTTAGAGGCTTTGCTGTGGGTCTATGGTTTGTCTCTAACCCTTTGCTTTAACGTGGGGCCAAATCTCTTTTCATCTTTTGATTGCTTTAATTACAGAGTCTCTACCAGCTTTCTTCTTGAAGAACCATAAAAACAAATTTAAAGTGCACATGAAAAGAAGACACAGAGCCTCTCCCACCTTGAACCACAGCTTGTGTCAATACCGTCTTTGATTCCCTGCTTCAGACAGCAGCATTAACTACACGTCTGTCTTTCTTCAGCTTCTTGAGGCTGATCTTATAGCTTATTCAGCCCTGCAATCCAGTAGAGGTGTTTACTTTATGCCTTTGTCTCCAGCAGCTATGCTAATGAATGGACAGAGGAGACACAGAGTCTGAGGGAAGCCCAGGGATGCTTCTGTCTGTCTGCCACCACAAGGCCTCTTACTGTTCATACAAACATTCTACATGTTCTTTTAGCCCTGATTCAACACAACCACCTTGGGAGGAAGGGGGGGGGGGGGGGGGGGGGAGACTTCAGCAACCTTAAGTTGTAAACTTTTTATTTCAAAAGTATACAACTTAACGTCATTAGACTCTGGTAGTACATAAATTCCACATTTGTCCAGAGACTTATTTTAATATACGGAGACCTTTATATTTTTAAACCCCCTAATAGCCTTGGTTTTGTGCCTGCCTACTTAAATCTACCTCGTGCATCAATTAGAAGCAAACCACTCTACTTTTTGATAAGAATACCCTCTGATGGAATTAAATCATAGTTCCATATAAGATAGACTAAACTGATCCTATATAGAAGCTTCGAGCTCATTGGATTTATTTCCACTTTCAGCAGTAGCAGTTCAAAAGCTGGGGACCGGCAAGAACGTGCATGTTTTGGCTCCACCGTCTCCAAGCAGGACTTTCCCCCAGGTCCTCGCTCAATGGGACGAGCAGGCGGCATCAGAAAAAAATAATTACGCACTGGATACAGACGAAAACCACACACGAGGCCTGTTCTCATCAACAGGGCATAGTTAGAGAAACGCAACTGTTTTTTTTTTTAATTATGCTGTTTAAAGTGGATGTGGGTGTAATAGTCAACAGGGCCCTCCATAATTCCACTGTTTACAAGGAGCATGCAGCGCTACAATCAGTAAGATCCTTCATGCTGAACATTTGCCGTTTTGAGTAATAGCACTCTCCAGCTTTCTATAGCTTAACCATTATAAAGAGTGAAGTATGCTACAAACAAACAGCAAAGGTTAAACAGTATTGCAGCATGACAACTTTACAATAGCACCAAAACAAAAATCTATTAGCCAAGTCCGTCATCTTATTTCAAATTAAATGTCAACCTCTAAAATTCGACAGAACGATGTTATTAAACATTTGTGTTGTGTTTATTAAGAGCAACCCAAAACGTAGCCTACACAACATATAAAATTACCTCTAAGAAAGTGTGTCTGCCACTTAAATGAGCTAGGAATTTCCCTATCTTGAAACAATCCCATAGCATTCCAGAAAAATGTACCGTGCCGCCTTACCTGCAGGCAGGAGTTGCATACACTTGTGATCTCCAGAAGGCAGAGGGCGATGTATATTGGTATTCTTCGCAGAAACTATTGAATTAGCACAATAAATAACTTAAATCTAATTTTGAAAAGTTAACAAAATTAAAAAAGATCTTGCGTGAACAGCGTAATCCTCTCCCAAAGTCTCTGCCTCCTTTTTGGTGAAGAGCATGGTTACTGAAAATGAAGCTCCTCCTCGATAAAAAGTCGAGGATGATCTCCGCCCAAAACTTGAACAGAATTAACCTGACTCAGGTACACAAAACGGCGCTACGTTTTGCTCCACTAGCAAAGCCTGCCACCTCATGGTGGCCAAAAGACTCTTTATGTCTGCGCTCAGATTTACCCTCGCAAATATGCTAAGAGGTTGCGCGTTATTTTTTATAGTCCCATTTTCACCCAGGCTAGTCTTTCCGATCTTAATATTTCCTGTTTGTGTATGTTTCAGTCTTGATTCTTTTTTCATCAAATACCTACATCCTTTGATCATGGCTCATTATCCTTTGATACTTTAAACTTCAAAGTTTTTGCATGGTATAATTCCTCTCACATAACCAAAGCACACTGTTGATATCAAAATGTATTTTGCGGACGTGTTTGGTAGTGATATTAAAGTTGCAAACATACCATTAAAGGAAAAACCCTTTAAAGAAGAAGACACATAAAAGAGAGAGTTTGGTATGTGGATAATTTAGTGTTTTGTTTGTTGATTTGCTAAAAGGATCTTAATCCCTTTGGTTTACATTTTAAACAGGTGTGCCATGGGCACCTTCTGGATTGGACATACAGTAGATATGGACTTCCCCCAGGCGTAAGGAAGTGACCAGTTGAGCCCAGTGAAAGCTTGTTTGTCACCCCTTCCTCCTGACTGCAGATAGATAGATAGAGAGAGAGAGAGAGAGAGAGAGAGAGAGAGAGAGAGAGAGAGACTTAAAAGACACTTTGAAACCATGAAACCTTCCAATTTCAACCTCAGAAGACACATCTCAGGTCTATTGATCCTTATAATTATAATCAAATGGTTTCTTCCTGTAAACTGAAGATAAAGAGAAGTGGTAAAAAAGGCATGGAACCTAAGAAGTACATTGCCTCTTTTGCTTTTTCTCTGCACTGCTGAAATGGACTTGTATTTGATGCCAACAGAAACAGACGTATAGTTGTGTTGTTCAAAGTCACTAAGTGATGTCTGTAAAAAAGTGATTGAAAAATTGCTAAATGTTAGAACACTGACACAAACTAAATGGGGCTCAGAAACACATGTTCATATTCCTATGGCCATACAGTTAACATCATATAAGGTCCAACATTCCAGATGAGAGGTGCAAAAAGCATGTTGATGGTTAAAAGAAGCAATTAGATTTATTGTGTGGAATCTAAATCTAAAATGCTAACAGTTTTCTTCTTCCTTGCTTAGGCCTACCAGTTGCTTAGCAAAATAATGTAGAAGCAGCTAACTTCTAAGTGCTTGAGGACATGTGGTGATGACAGGCAAAACTATCCCATGCACTCTTTTCTATTCACATTCAAGTTCATAAAGTTGAGCAGATGAATGATGAGCAGATGAATTGATGATTGAATTGAATTGATAAAGTTGAGCAGTTGAGCAGATGATTGAAATAATGATAATGCAGTGCAGATAAAGTGAGTGTATAAAACACATTGTAGGAATAAAAATGATTAAGAGCAGATATTAAGATCCTGATTCAAATCAAAGTGAATGCACATTCAGTAGTGTTTGGAACTACAATACACAATACATGACTTGCATATAATGTAAGCCGAAGCCAACAAGGCTGTCTGAATCCAAAAGGCTACTGTTCCATGTGGGTGGTAGAAGACGGAGCCTGTCCTTGCCAAGGCAGGATGTCATATCTCTATGACTTAATAGTCTTTATATGTACAACTTTCCCCTTAACTACTTAGTTGGCCTCCACTCCATTGCTGTATTGCAGGGAGCTATAATTTAACTGTGATGACTAAACATGTTTGAGCAAGTAGACACCACTTCAGCCAGTTCAAGAGTGGATGGTTTAGTCCTTGAATGCTGTCATTACTATTTTGCATTAGAACTGATATAGTAATTAGTGTTTACAGCACGTAACTGGGTCCTTTTAATTTCTCTGTACATCAAATGGATGAGTTTACATGATTTGTATGTTTGAAATCAGTTAATTTAGAAGGCTGCCCTATAGCACACAAAACTATAAAGGGATATTATGTTTATTATTAGTATTACAATTATTAAGATTATTAAAATTATCTAAATATATTTTTAACATGTATGATTATGTAGGACTAATTGTCTGAAGATGCAGTGCATAGCCCCAATGTATGTCTACCGAGGCTACTTGGCCTACTGTTTTTAAGAGTGAAATTGAATATTTTCACAGTAGAGGGCAGTAGTTGCATTGTCATTCGATTGATTTGCGGGGAACAGTCAGGGATTTTCATTGTAAAATAAAATGCTTTTAGACATTCTATTAAAACGTTATAAAAAATCAGCATTTTCGTATGCTTTGAAAATGTTGATTTGACGGTTAAAGTTTGTCTTGATTGTTTGGATACCCCTAAAGAAAAAAAAAAGATGTTAAATGGGTAACTTTTATGATAGCCTATATAACTTCAGCTGCAAGAACATTTTAGTTAAAGGCAATGGACATTTGATTCAGGACAACGCAGGCTACAGAGGGAGGCAGATTTGACTACTGAACACATATAATCGGTTAAGATGAGGATGCGTGTGTGTTTGTGTATGCCTGTAGGCTATGAGATGATTAAAGATGGTAGCCTAATGCAATATTAATGACAGGCCAAACTTGCCAACCACTAGCCTAACGTTATGTAACAATTCATTTAATTCGAGAAAGTGCTCATGGTCTGAAAAGCGTAGAAATTCAAACTACATATTCTGTCAATTTAGGTATATCAATTTAGATCTCTGATAGGCCTACACAATTCTATCTATTGTATGGTAAAATTTAATTTGTCTAAATCGCCGTTGATCAATTGCTAGTATCAATTGCTTCAATTCAAAATTAGCCTAAATAACCTACTCAAATCCCCAGCAACACACGTCTTCGAGCGAGTGAGACCTAAGGATAGGGGGAATTTAATTCGCTCCGTTCAGCCAGCCATACGTGCGTATCAAGTCGTTTTCTCCTATCTCAGCCCGTCACAGAGCCTGTCACGAGTCATTGCCTTCCATCCGTCGGTAGTGTTGTGTCCACGCTGGTGTAGTAAACTGCTGCACAAAGGAGTATGGAACGTATTTCTAGAACAAGCAGGAGCGCGTCGTTATGATTCACCTATAGTTTGTAGTTTACAGTGTGTGCTTGAGTTTTGTACGCTGATGTAGAGTGTGACCTCACTTTTTGCACAGCTGTTTGAGAAACAGCTAACGCCAGAGCCAGAGCCCCAGTCGGGGGAGTTACCTCATGTTCTCGAGCAGCCAGTATGTATTGCACGGTCTCTGCAACACTGTTTGTAAATCAAGAGAAATTATCTGAAGTACGCAACATTATAAGAGATTAAAATGGACGAATCGTCGCTTCTGGATCTACTAGAATGCTCAGTATGTTTGGAACGACTGGACACAACCGCGAAAGTATTGCCCTGCCAGCATACCTTCTGCCGCCGCTGCCTCGAAAACATCGTGAGTTCCCGCAACGAGTTACGCTGCCCTGAGTGTCGGATACTGGTAGATTGTGGGGTAGATGATTTACCAGCCAACATACTCTTGGTAAGGCTTTTGGACGGAATTAAACAGCGTCCCAGAAATGGAGGAAGACCCTCTCTCACCGGGATATCGCTTGGATGTGCAGCCGGCATCTCAGCTTCTCCTCCTGGAACGGCCATCCGAGACTTGCCCATTGCTACACGGAGCTCTCCAGTCAAGGTTTGTGGGAATGTTTGTCCATACTCTCATCAAAGTGAGATTTGTATGCATTTTTACACCTAGGCTACTGTTGGTTGCATCTCTGCGGTAAAGACGTTCAGGCAGACCTCTTTTTAAAGAGGCAAACTAAAAAGGTCTATAAATAGGAAGAAAATCGTTATAGCCTTTGTCACAAAACTGATCAACCGTGTTCTCAGATAGAGGATCCTTCAAAGCTTCTGAATCTTAGGTGTAGACCTCTACTTTGGGCTTTTCCCAACAATTTATAAACTGTTAACATATTTTCTGCATAAAAAAGATGCCAGACTATGAGTTGGATATCATTAGGTCTTGATCGCATGCAAACCGAAAGAAAGATCTGTCCTTCAAAAAAGTAGGCTATTTCAGGAAGATGATGGTACCCTAATCTGCTAAATCAAGATGATTTAGACATTACTTAAATACATTGCTATTAATAATGGAATGGACAATGTAACAAGCAAAGTTGTTTATCATTTCAGTGAGGCTATCATCAGGTTACTCTTTTCACAACAATTTCTCTAGACTAGTGGAATCTGTCAACAGTGGACTTGGAAACAGATTGAGAATGTCCACATTCCGCTGTTGCCATGGTCTTGGATGCTCGTCCTAGACTGATGCACAGCAGGTCTGGACTCTGTGCTGCCCAGTCATTGTTTGCTTAGCCTTTTGTGAAAGGTGGCGTCACTGGACCCCAACGGCTGGCTACACTCTCCCTACCTCAGCTCTCCCCAAGGACTCAGGGCCAGTGATGAAAGTGTGAACTAATATGCTGTTACAGCCCACTCAGGCAGGGGAGAAACTGTGCTGACACAGCTAAGGGAGCTGGGGTGTGGGGGGTGCATAGGGTATAGGAGTCTTTACACCACTGGTTCACTCTTTCAAGCAAAGGCAGCCATATAGACCACCAGCTCCTGATCACACACACAATACATTATACAAACAACCTTCAGACATGTACACAAACCTGGTGCCAGAGAGTCAATTTGAACAGGAATTATATCAAAAGCCGACCAAAATTAATGTAGTAAAAACAAGCGGTGACTAAGATTTCATCATTGACGAAGGAATGTGTCAATGAATATGGAGTGGTGTTTGGGCTTTCTGACTGTAACTAGCTCGCTATAACAAAACATGCTGTATTGGAGAACAAGCAGTGACCTCATTTGTTTACTGAGCACATGTGCTGTCAATGAGACAGTGTGATTGAGAGAAAGCGAGTTAGTGATAGATGTGAATGCATGGGACAAAAGAAGGGAAGAAGATGACAGAGAACATATTTATCCCTGTGAGGATTCATTTAATACCTATATAAATTTCTAACCCACATCCAAAATGGCCTACTGTTTTGACATTTTATACACTGTCATATAGGCGTGTAGTGGCCACTGAGATTTCTTGTTATGCAGCATCTGTCACCTAGTGTATTCTACCCTATTACCCTATTCTATCTTCTATTACATTTGAAAGTAAATTCCATGATGAAACTACACCGATCTGAAAGATTATTTTTCTGGACATGAAGCACTAAATGCTCATAATGCTCAGAAAGGGTGTTAACTGTGGAATGCATGCCCCTGGGTCCTGTCACCACGGAGATAACCACACTCACAAATATCTATCCTAACAATAAAAATAAAAGGCCCCTTTTTCTTACGCACAAACAAATGAGAGGAATGTGGTTGGATTGACATGGTTGGCTTTTAAAACATGGGCCCAGAGAGAGGAAGTGTAATGTTCTCAAGAGCTTGGTCGACATGGCCTGCTCTGCTTTTCCATCACTAGTTTTGTCGTGCATGATGGAGCGCTGATGTGAGATGTTTGCTGTGATTGACTGTTTCATGGTTGTGCCACATTCTTCATTTGTCATTTGGAAGTAAACAATGCCTCTCTAAAATAAAACTTGGCCGGATCTCCAGACAGTAACAGTACCTAATTAAATGGCCACTGGTTTGTGCCAGGGCTGTAAAAGGCGGCATTCTGACTGGTTGCTCGCTTTGCGGGAGAAAAAAAAAACCTTCCCATCAGGGATTAAGTAAGCACAACAAGTATTGTGTCTGACCCCAGATCCAGTCTCACCGCAAAACAAGGTTTGCACAGAGATCTGTCGTCAACACTGCTGTGTATCACCAACCTTTTGGTGTTCTTTTTTGCCATCTGGATGAATCATATGCAAAACTAGACAATAAATAAAAAAATCAGTCAGCAAGAACAGCGATTATTTTGCTGTACCGGAAGCATGTAGGTTTTTGTGCATTGCTCATATATGAGATTAAAAATCCTCTTCAAACTTCAAACCCTATGGGAAGTACAATATTTATTCCAACCCTTTTTTCCTTTCTGACATTAGGAAGTGTAGGAGTAAAACTCTAAATAATTAGCTTGAAAGGATTCGGTAATACACAAGACCAATACATTTACAGACTTTCATTTTCACTGAGGGTGCTCTTGTGCTAAATAGGGATTGTGTTGTAATAATTACTGCATCCACGCAGAAGATCTGAGAACTGTGTGGTGATTGAGAGCTGCTGTGGATGCATTGTTAGCTTTAATCAGAATGGATTAGAGGTTTTAATAGTTATTAAGTGTTGCCTTGGCTTCCCAACAAACTTCAGAGATTATCTTGTCCATTTACTGGAGTAATTCAATTGAGCATACAACAGCGTGGAAAGGCAGGCTAATGAAATGAGTGAGAAAGAGAGAGACAGAGGGAGAGAGAGAGAGAGAAAGAGAGAGAGGGTGGTGTTTCTTGCACAGAACGCATTTGTAACTATGCTGCATCAGTGGAATAGGGAGACCAGCTCTTGTGTGCAATTGGAATAGTGTCTCTCCCTCTGTATGTGTGTGTGTGTGTCTTCCTATCTGTGTGTGCATATGTCAGCGTGCATGCGTGTGTGTGTGTGTGTCTCACATGAAGAGTGGGATGAGTTATTCAGAATTCACAAATGGAATATGTAATCTCTTGCTAATTAGGCCTGCGGTTGTTTGCAAAGGAGATCCAATGAAAGATGCAGTGCTAATGAAAAGGGTGACAAGTCATGATACAGCTTATCAAAACATTGCCCACATGCTTATGCATTTTACACGTCTTTTTTTCACTAATCCAATTCATATTAATGTGCTGTTATCACATCAGAAAAAAGATTCCATGCCTCACTAGTATATGGACTAGCTGTCTCTCGCCGGTCATTGTTAGTGCTTTTAGATGTTTCACCAGATGTTCCCAGCAACTGATGCTCCTTTACGTTTTTGATGTCCAATTTCTTTTTTTTTTTTTTTGGCAATGGCTAGAGAGAACCAGCCCAATAATGTCAATAACACAAAAAGCGCTTTTCATTTGTATTTTATTCATTTGTCTATTTCCTGGCCATTTTGAATGGGGGATAAGCTCAAGGACAGGGCTCATATAAACTCCCAGTCGTGCTTGCATCTCCCTCCCTTAAAAAGGACCGACCCTTTCTCCCACCACCCTATTGTTCTTATGGAAATAGGGGTGAGACATTACTAACCGTTGCATGTGTTAAAATGCGCAGAAAGTATAAAAAATCAGGTGCTATCAGCTGGTATATTTTCGATGGAGAACCTGGGAACCGTGTTTATTTCTTCTCAGACAATATAAATGTTTTTTAGGATGGTGTGTGTGTGTGTGTTTGGGGGGGGGGGGGGGGGTATACATGGTGTAGTTTGCTTAACTGTGGTATGGAGTGCACCATAGTCTCTATCTTCCTTTCCCACAGTAAAAGACAGGTTATTCACATCATGGCTGTCTTTTTCAATTGAAATGGAAATTGCTGTATACTATTCTATATACTACTCTAATACTATACTAACCTCTGCTCCCCAAGCTGTTTCTCTTGCTTATTCTCACATGCTACATTACCCTATTGAAGACTGTGATATTGTACTGTTGTACTTTTACAAGTGCCTTTGGCACTAAACCTCATCCTTTCATTCCAGAAAACCTTTGGAAGGAAAGTGCTCCGCAGGCAGATTTCCTCTCTTTTCTTCTTTCTTGTTGTTGGACAGCTTGGTGTTTACCCCCAGCTAGCAAGCTCAGAGTGGGCCTGTAGCCTGTTGAAAAATGTGATGGCGTGAGAGCTCGCTGAAGGCCTAATGGTTTCAGCAGGACATGTGCTGCCAGCAGGCCAGTGCTGTGTCCTGTACAGTTGCTATAAGGCAATGGCGGCCAAGCGCCCAGGAGAGGGAAGTCTGGAGAGGCAGGGTGGCATCAGACGCTTGTTATGATTCTTGTTGTCTTCTCCTGGATGCAGGTGGGAAGGTAGAAGGGATTAAGCAGGAAAGGGAAATCATTTCTACTGAAGCGAGGGCCTGCAAGGAAATTAAACAATGGTAGTTTCATTGACGGAACAGTTGGTCAAAGAGTGAAAAGTATTTTTTCCTAGAAATCTACTGATCTAAAGGGAAATGAATGAGAATGCATATGGTCTGAATTATAAACATTTGGCAAGTGGTTGTTTTTGAACATTGTAGATCCTTAAAATCATGATGAAAAAGTAAATAAGTAGATGATTACTAATGCTTTAGACTGCTCATGTTTTGATCGTTTTGTATTCTAGATAAAATCAATTCTGAAGTCAATCTTTGTGAGAACAGTAACCATCCAATCGTTTCATATCATAACTTCATATCATAACTGGAAAAAACACCAGAAAACCTAGCCACACTTGTTTCCATGCATCATTTAAGTTATGTATTTCTTTTTAAAATATAGAGATATTATACAACAGTTAGGTCCGGTCGAACGATTTAGCAATATCTGATTGGACGACACACGTTCGATCAGTGGTGATATTGGACTCTTCACAGCTAATAATCACTCCGCCAACAGCATTCCATGTTCTTTGATTTAGCAGTTTACCAACATTCCATTCACATGCAAAGCAGAGGCTACAAACAAGCAAAATGTCCAACGACATATTTAATATAACTTTTGACCTAAAATATGAATATTCATCAGATGAAGAACAGGAGAGGCAAGCACATACTGTAGATGCGCCCCATTAAACCCCGACGAGCTGGACAGTATTGAGAAGAGCCGACACGAAAGTAATACAGTGAAGCAGCCTCATCTTGCGAAATTAGAGTAACTATTTGTTGCATAGCAACCACAAGCGTTCTGGGCTAGGCCTACTTCGCATAGCGGAGGAACTGGGCTAAAAAAAACAATAGCAAATAATAAATTATCTTTCCTAAAAATGCACTCTGGTATCTTTTTTTGTTGGCAATGGAACTGTTGTATAAAAATTAGCATTATCGCACTCGTGGTCAGGTGTTGTTGGCCAATATCGCCACAGCTGTGGTTCGCCGTAGGCACGAAGCCGAAGGCTGAGTGCCGTAGGTAACCACAGCCATGGCGATATTGGCCAACAACACCCGACCACTCGTGCGATAATGCTTAAATATCTAAGAAAGCGAGTAAAAATGTCCAAACCATTAGTCATTAGTCATTCTCCCTCATACTCTGGACTTTGTCTTTCTTTGAGAGCTGTCTGAAATATTTGGGGGTTATGTTCTTCCTGTTGGCAATTATCTGTGTGGAGAGCCAAAGTGAATCATTTCCTGGGGCTGCCTGAACTCTGATTTTTCTCCTGGACTGTTTAGTCTAGTGGAGGAGAGGGAGAGCGCTGGATGGAGCCAAGAGCTCCAGCTAGTGCAGGCATCCCACAGCAGCAGCGACACATGCAAACAGACTATAGTCACCAGGCCAGCCTATTTCTAAAGAGTCCACAATCATTCATTTAGAAATAGAGAATTTAAACTAATAATATTAGGCATTTATCAGGAACTTTGATTGAAGCTAGTTTCTGGCAAGTATACATACTAGGGATCTTTTATATAAGACCGTGTGAAGGATTTGTGTTTTGCTAACGGTTTCTGTTGTGGTAGGTTTATGTTTTTGTTTCCCCTTTCTTTTTCTCTGTAAAGCACATTGGGCTGCCTTATGTATGAAATGTGCTATACAAATACATTTGCCTTGTCTTGCCTTGCCTTTGTTTTAGCATAGCTTGTCCTTCTATTGGTCTGTACTTTTGTGTCCTCGGTGGACTTGTCCATGTTTACATTGTTTGATTACAGAACAACACTTTTTGTGTTAAATGTTGGAGTTGGTCACATTTAAAATAATAATGCATTTTTGTCCTGAATCTGTTTCTTCTGTTGTTCTCTTGGCTGACAATGAAAACTAGCAGCACAGAAAATCTTTTAAAGCTTAAGTTAAAAAGCTCATCAAGCGTTTTAGTGAATTGTTAAATGAATGTGCACTCTCTTTTTCAAATAAACCTAAAATGTTTCTGTCTCTCATGTCTTGTTGTTGTTCGAGTCATCATTCATGGATCTAGTGTCATTCTTCTGAGAAACCCCACTGCCTGTTTTCAAGGGTATACTAAATCTGGCGTTTTGTTGGGGGGCCCAATAATGGCTGTTGACACAGTAACTGTGAGTTAGATATATTTAGGAGCGCCACCAAGTGTGAGAGTGACCTCCAGCATGTCAGCACATCTCTCTGGCCCTGTCTCCGAGGGCTAGTTTGTGTCTCCTGGCCTTGGCCACTGTTTGGCTTCCTGTTTGAAGCTTGCTTTGGCTCCTCCCTCCTAGTGTCATTGTAGACAGTTTGGAATGTAGAGCCTGACTATTAGAGCCACATCACGCTCCATCAATTAGCTTTAAAAAAGTATTCATGGTTTATGTTTTAATTGGGCCTATCCTTGGCCTCTACATATGTCATTTGTTTCATATGTACCCAAATAAGTTTATTTTTTTTAGAATTATTTTATGTGTCCAATTATGACTTTTTTTGTGCTGTTGGAAAATAGCCTGTGAACTAGCATGCATACAATCAATGTCTAAAGGAAGCAAGCTAAAGTAGTTTAGGCTTTGTCATATTGGCATCCATTCATTGTGTGCTGTGGTAATTCTCTGTCTACGTCATCCACTATTTTTGTATAATGGGACTCCACAGTGGTCCCTTCAGTAGCCCTTTCATAAGTCATGTGCCATAACGCCTCCATGATTTAATGTGTTGGTTTAATTTGAAACATGTCATTACTGTGTAAAATGTATCTTAAGCAAACTCCTCAACCTGCCTGTTGGCTAAACCTGTCATTCAGTAGAGGATGTGGTCTAAGCTTAGCCATTACAATAGCCTAGTCCAAAACAAACCTGATATCTTGAGCTGAGTGTTGTATGTTTCCAAGAACTGCTGTAGATGCCTTACGTTGCAGAGAATATTTAGTTTGGACTGGAACACTGAGCCGCTGAAAGGCCTTCCTGTGATGTGAGAAACATTGTCTCAGGAGCAGTTCCCTTAGAGGTGTTTCCTAGAGGCCCTGGCTTACCACAATCTGGTGTGGAAACATACAGAGTGAAGATGAACACAGGTCAGTTTATATAATATCATAATATCAAATGTCCATCTCTATCTATGTGTATCTATCCCAGAGAATTATGAACAGAGCTCAAGGTTCATTTTCAATGGAGTAAACTGGTTAAAATATGATTTGACAAGCCCCCTTTTTCACCTCCCTTTGAATGTAATACTGTGCCATAATAACTTCTGTAATATATGATTTCCATTTCTGTGAAGCAAAAGGAGGCCATGGCAGGTCCCAGGTGTACTGTGCAGATACTAAACTCCATTGCCAGGGATAGCTTCAGGAATGAGAGCATTTTGTGTTAGTGAGTCCCCACTGGATCTCATAGTTGCCCTCCATTTTTCTTGATGTCATTGTTGCCTGTACGGCAACTTCTGTAAGGCTGTCCAGACTCAGCACCTGTCTGAGGTCCTGGGACAGGTGGGTGTGCCTCCGTGTCTGCTACAATGAGACCAACAGCAATTAAACCTTAAGGGGGGAGGGGAATATCACTGCCATTGTCCTGTTTTTAGTTGCCTGTTACTGTCACTGTTGTACTTCTTATGGATAAATAATGTTGTATTGAATGTATCTTTTTACCTGTCCCAGTGTCTTTGTGTATTTTCTGCATTCAGATTTGTTCATCTCCATAACACACACCCACAATGACACACACGCACACACACACAGACACACACACACACACATGCATATTTGTACAAGCAAAGACTCATTCATACAGCCCTCCCTCAGAGACCCAATGGCATCCCTCTCTAAAAATAGGAGTTTAGTCTATGTGGTTTGTTTAGAGGCCTGAGTCAGCTGCTTATTTTGGAAGATTATAGACGTATGAAAATTAAAGACACTGTTTGGGCACTTATATACTGGTAATTCAGAAAAACACTTTTGTTACTGGCCTCTGGCCAAATTGTATGGAACTCACATGGCCATGTTGACAGTGAGAAACATACCCTGTGGAACCTGAGACCACGTGATTTGGTCTTGCGTATAAGACCTCTGCCTGTCATTATCCCCTGACACAGTATGTCTGGGAAAGTGTAGGGAAAGGTTCTCAGGCCCAGAGTAACAAGGCAGAACATTGTCCTGGCTGGGCTCTTTGTATGAGAGTCTGACTGAGTGAGCGCATTGCCCATATGTGTGTGTGTGTGTGTGTGTGTGTGTGTGTGTGTGTAAGACAGTGAGGGAGCAGGAGCCTACTAAAGCAGGTGTCCGTGGGAACTCTGGTAATGGTGACTTCATCTGGCGAGTGTGTCCTGACCTAAAAGCTCAGCTGTCCCTTGTGAGTGATGTCAGTAGGCAGCTGGAAAAAAGAGGTGTGCAGCCCAAAGTAGGTGCTACATTTACGACACCATAGGGGTGGGCAATATAGACGATATATTGTGAAAAAATGTTGACCTGTAGCTTCACCTTATTGATAGCACCTTTTCATTCTTACAACGAAACTGTGTAAGAGCCTATAAATTGAACAGCTACTGCCTGACACAAATGCAGCTTACCAGTTTACTTCTCTGTGAATTTGAGAGTCCAATATAAACACCTCCGAATGATGACTAAACAACTGTTGTACATATTGACTTTATGCTATGGTAACCATTAATGCTGTAAGTTACATACCAAAGTATACCGTGATATATATCATCTACCGTCTATGGTTCAAAATATATTGCAATATAAATTTTAGACTATATCGCCCATCCCTTCGACACCATCATATGATTGCTTCACATCTGACTTACATGCTGCCATGGCTGGGATGTTATCAACAATGGCAGTTTGTATCACCAAGTTGGAAGAAAAGGTTAACATTGAGTTGGAAATCTGGTTTAAAACCAGTGCAAAGTTTGATTACTTTTGCTTGTGATGTTGTGGAGGCAAGCTCCAAATCGTAAAGGATAATTGATTAAGTTTGAGCATGCAGTGAGAAGAGAACACAGACACACTGATAGTTGAAAAGTGTCAAATTAAAACAGTAACTAGAGGTAAAACTGTAGAGGTTTATGAATGCTGAACTATCCATCATGACATGCTGACATTACCTTCAAGGTAGTGAGTGAGTGAGTGAGTGAGTGAGTGAGTGAAAAAGGACTAATGGAGAAAACATCATATTACCAGCATCTGATTTTAGTCATGGACTGCCTGGAATAATGAGAGTTGCCTGGCAACAAGAGCAAGCTCCTAGACTAGTGCACTGATGTAGCCTACATCTTCACTTACAAAGACGACATCAAGCGTACTTAGGAATGGCAATCATGTACCTCTAGTCCCACTATAATATGTTTACACATTCTCCTGCCACAAACATTGATTGACAAAAATACATTTTTTTGTGAACGTGATGCAGACATTGCTTCAGGCAGACAGTATGTAGGATACATATCCTCTCTACAATCCCTATGAGAGGGGTTGATGGTCCAGTTTGTTTACTATTAGCACTACTGAAACCAAGGAGAACAGAATGTATGTTGTATTTATTTATAATAGATATAGTCAAAATTAGGCAGTGCAATGAGTAGCCTACTGTAATTTTACATTCTAAATAAATGTGTGATAGGAAATAATGACTTGAAATCAAGCGTCATTTCCAGCAAGTCAACAAAAGAGGCCAAGAAACAGTTGGATTAATTTGAAACCCTTCATCCAGTTAGCTGTGCGGCTTCTGGCCAGTAATTATGGTTTATTTGGTTTTAGAGTCAAATTATGACACTTCTAATTGATCCTGTTATGGTTAGTCTTATTCTGTAGCACTTGCTGATGATACATGTGCTCTCAATCCTTGTATCAGAAGCCAGTCAGGATATTGCAGACAGAAAAATGAATAACTCTTTTTTTTATACAGTATGTTCTCTATGAATTTTGGGGGGTCTTAAGACATAAACTAGTATTATTCTCCAAACACACTCCAAATAAACAAATATATTTACTTACCACATTAACTTCATTTTGATGATCAAAGTAGAAAATCTCTTAAATAGATTTCAGATCATTTAAAATGTATACATATATGTATATGAATTCCTACAATACTATTCCTACTGGCAGTAATATTTTTGTGATCACTGCCTTTTTGAATTTGAATTGTTTCACTTTCCTGTTTGTAGCAATGCTCCTGCCAATAATGGCATGCTCTTTCTGCAGACAATGTGCTGTGCTGGCCATTGCACAAAGACTACAGGTCTTAGCACAGTGTTGGTAAGTTGCTCCCCTCATTGGAGTGGACAGTGATTAATTCAGTGAGGCCCCACTGCCATTTACTGTGTGGCTTTTGCCTATTGTCCAGGGGAGTGAAGAAGGTTCTTTTACAGAGGCAAGACAATGAGAGAGATGCTGCACATTAGCTTGTGCGCTCCGAGTTAATGAAATCACACTGGATGCTCATCTGCCATGAATCATGTACTCTGACAGTCTGTTTTAACAATAACATTCTCCCTGCCCCAGCTTTGCCAGCCATATTTGTAGAGTGGGGACAGAGAGATACAGTAATCTGTGATAGAAAAACAGGACAGATTTCAGATGCCTACATGCTCAGTACACTTGCCAGATGATTTTCCAGCTATTGGTTTTATTGAACTTGTTCAACTGGACTAAAGAGAGTTTTGTATTTTTTCAAAATCCCTAGCATATTAATTATGACTTCATATACATGATGTGCAATTTGTTATTACTTTTCAAGATGATTTTACATGTCAGTGTTATGCTAGCCTTTTTCTTTAAGTAAACCAGGGACAAAGTTGCCATTAGAAATGCTCTGTGACCCTGACGCCCATGTAAATTCTACCAGACAATTAATACTCCATTTCCTGCCTTTAAATAAAGGGGAAAGCAAAGAGTCCAGTGTGGACTGGAGGCTGAACTCTGCGAACCCTGAACCACAGCAAACGCCTCTTGTCCCTCTCCCCAGCTGGCCTCAGTTCATCTGGCATGGTCACTTTTACAGACACATGCAAATGCAAAGCAGAGAGCAATCAGCAGAACATCATCTGTGATTTGATTGAATTTTGGCAACAAGATTGTTTCTCTGTTATGGACAGCAGAGCTCCAGACCAGATGGGACAAGCAGACAGCTCTTTGGCTATTGTCCTTTTCTGTCCCATTTCTTATTAACAGCAATTTAATTGGTGTCTTGTAAATAATTCCTAACTTGTATGTATGAATTATAGAGGTATAAAGATGATCATAAAAATAATCAGGTCATGATCACGTCCTACATGGTCATACATACAAACACAGCTTTTAATGATAGCTCAGCTTTTTCTTGACTTGGAAAGTAGAGCACCCTAAAGATGGTGATGAAACCGTGTGAAAAAGAAGCCAAAATTGGTGGTGCCCTGCATCAAGGTTCATCAAAGAGAATGAGAACAGCATTCCTAATGTGTTAGTCATGAACACAGCCCCAGTGAATCTTTCCAGCTACTGGTGTAAGAACAGAATTTTCAACCTTTTAAAATATATGTGGCCTTACAATACAGTGGTTTTGTTTCCTCTCGCTTGGACAGACTAGTCAGCAAATACAAAGCATAGCAATTCATAAAAACATAAAATAACATAATCCTTATAGCATCTATCTTTCCTGGGAAAATGTAGAGAACAGTTCTGTAGAGAACAGTTGTCTTTGTTGCCTTGCCCTATTGCACTCTCGCTGAAATGGTGTAATCGGTGCGGTAATGTTAAAAAAAATAATATAAAATTTGTCCCTTGAGAGCATTTGTAAAATTCCAGAAGAGAATGCTTTCCTGTACTTCCAAAAGGCTTGGCGCTGTGTGGCCATGAAATGGGAGAAGAGTGTGGGTTGGAGCAGTGGGAGAAGTGCCTGACCCAGCCGTGGCTGCACACACAGGGTGGTTCACTGGCCCACCACATACACAAGATGCTTGTGGTCAGCACAGCCGTGTGCTCACCAGAGGCCCTTCTGGAGCAACGGACATGACATGACAGGACCACAGTACACAGACAGCTGAGTCTGGAATAAACTATTCATATCACATCATCATATGACTTCATATACATTATGTGCACTTACAAAAATGTGTTATTACTATTTAACATGATTTTAAATGTCCGTGTTATGCTAGCCTTTTCCTTTAAGTAAACCAGAGACAGAGAGGCAGTTAGCGATGTTCTCACTCACAGCTATGATGGCTGATGTGTCTGCTTGCTAGACAAAGGCCATTATCCATCTGTCCTAAACAGAATGGTATTAATCTACAATTTTGAATACATTTTAAGTTTATTGGTGGATGAGGGTTTACAGTCATACCACTGTAATTGTATCATTTTTTTTATGAAATACTTTAGTGTCTTTTCACATAGCAAATCATCATAATCACTTCATAAACAATCACAAACCCTACAACCCATCACAAATAGTTCAGCTGATTGTCTTGACAAAGACTGGTGTGTGCTGCCATAGTCCCCATGGTAAGGACTGGACGCCAGACTTTCTCAGACCTAAGATTAGATTATGGCATATCACACAGTTCGACAGTGCCTTTTCACTATGCTCTGGAAGCAAACCGAGAACCTCAGCTTGGAATCTGAAAAATTCAAAAACCTAACAAGTGTCCATTTTTCCCCAAAAAATTGGGCGGAGAGTATACTTTGTCTTAAATGCAGGATCATTCTCAGGACAGGGAAAATAGTAGACTTTTATTTACCCTGAAACACTTTTCTTTTCACAGTTTGCTGTAGCTTGTAAAACAATTTGAGGAAAACACCCCATTACAAATGGCAACATTCAAAAGAATTAATGAGTAAGTGATTTGTCCTGGTATGGGGAATTAAAATGCATTACATTTGCTTTCTAGCAAAAGCTTTTGAATTTTCTACAAGAACAAGTGTGCAGAATAGACTGAATAGGCTTTATGTTGCCTGTCTTCCCCTCAAAAAATTCTGGAGTTCCTTTTACAGGGGATGTTGGGCCTCTGCTTCTGTCAACCGAGATAGATAAGGTAATAAAGCAGTGACTGTCTGCTATGAGCCGTAGTTTTTGGCAAGATCCCAGATGATGGATTTAGGTTCTATACTCTTTGTCACCACTGTCAAGTTAAAGAATGAGATTGTCCTGAACTTCAGTAATGTTGTTAAAATGCATTTTGAGTACTTGAAAGTAGTTTCTTTTGAAAAACACGAAAGAGCAAATCTTACAGGATACCACACCAGGCTGTGATTGAACAATCTTTGATTGACCTCATTTTCCTTGTCTTTGTGCTCTGGTTGCGGCAGTGGCAGTGTCTGTGGGCAGAACCAAATCAGGTCCTCCTTGCCTCAGCATCCTTATCCCATTAGGCATTAGACATGGCCAAATGTGAGGAACAGCGGGGGATTGAGCGAGCACCCCACTCCATTCAGAGGCACGCTTTCAGGAGGAGCTTGTCCAAGCCCAAAATTAGACTACCTTACACCATGGATTGTGCCGCTCCAGAAAAACCTTTGAAAACGAATTTGTTTGCCCAATAGCTAGCTCAGTGTGAGAGGTATGTGAGAGGCAGTCTTGTACTCCATAGAACAGGCTTATTTCACAACCATGTTGGCAACTAAGTGCTTAATTCCTTTAAAGTGAAATAAACTTCCATAAGAGTGCAAACTCATTCTTCTCACTAATATTTATCAGCGTTTATATTTTTTTCATTAAGTTAGTATGTGGATTCAATTATTAACCTCAGAATGTACTATCACCGAAAAAGTTCCCTGTTTATATTCAGCAGTGCTGTGGGATGATATGCTGGTGAAAAACATAACGTGTTCCAGCAAGCACATGACTTGGCAACACAAGACTCCAATTTACAGCATTGCTTTCTCTCCAGAGCCATAACGTAACCTGTTTCAAACCCTCTCTGGAATCTCCACTGCTCCTTTGAATCCTTTCATCAGTCTTGTGTGGCCAACAAGAGTCTACAAGCCTGCTGTGTTATCGGATATTCTGAAGCCACAGCACTACATAATGGAAACATGCTTGGCAAAGTGTGTCCCCCTCTACAGAACCAGAGGAAGACAAAGGGACATAGCACAAGATCAACAGGAAGGAACAACAAATAATGCAGGTGTTCACCTGAGTGCTGCCACCTGCACCAAAAAGAGCAGGAAACGGTGGATTTATTGTAGGGCAAATAACTGCCAGGTCCATAACACAAACACAATTCCGTGGTGTGGTATGATGTACATGATAACATCTCTCACTTTTCTCAGTTGGAAAACACATTTCACGTAATTATTTGCACCATGCCATTTTGTTGGCGTTGAGGACAGGATGTTTTCAGTAGGATTGGCCTACAGAATTCAGGAGCAGATGTTGTGTGATATCCTGACCACAGTTAATACAATATAGAAAAATCATTACATTATCAGGTTCTGCAAAACCTGATAATGTTATGACTTCCCATCAATGTAACACTTTATTACATTATCAGCAGGGATGTTGTTAGCTTTGTAAGACTGAATCCTATGCCCGTCTCCGCACCAGACTAGGGCTGTAAAAAGTCTAATATCTGTTTGTAGGCCCTTTTGTTGCCTATTTGTGTTAAGTGCATATCTGCATGTATTTCAAACATTGTGTTTTATTAATGTAATGTAAATTAATTAAAAACTTTATTACATTATCGCCATTTACCATAGGGTAATTCGGAAATTATATTATTATCAGGTGCTACAAGGTCTCGTTTTGCTGTCTTGTGCCTTACTCTGCTTACAAGAGAATAGTAGAAATCCAGCCATGGCAACCGTTAGTCATGAATGCAGTCACACGGCAACACAATGTTTGAATAATACAGATTGACAGGGAAGATTGTTTGTCATGTAATGTGTGTTGACAGTTGTCAGTGCTGGTGTAGCGGGGTGTGTGTGTGTACTGCTACTTTAGCTTGCAGAGGACACTGAGCGGAGCAGAGGTGCGCCTCTAAGGTGCACTACAAACACACACACACACACAAACAAATGCAGTCTATTTAGGCTATCCAAGTTATTCAGCTTAATCTCATTTCACATATATGCATGCAGTCTCTCAAACGCTCTCTCCCTCCCTTCCGCCACCCACCCCCTCTCTTCTGTGTTAGGGTTAGCTGATTACATGGGGTAATTTGATCAGGTTAGTCTTGGTCTGTCTCCTTCTGCCCATCTCTCCCATACTTCTCTCAGTGCCTGAGCTGCACTGCCAGACCCTAACTGTTTCTGGCTAAAGTAGAGGTTGGGAATAGGAGGCTCTATTGGCTTAGGCAAATCAATAGAGCATTCACAGACTGAGTGAAGATAGACAGCCACATAATCCCCCCATGCTATTCATGACTAGGATCATCACACAGTAATGGGGCATTTATTGTCAGCCATTCACATTTACCGGAATTGTACTGAATACTTTATTTTTTAATCAGTAACCGTGTTCACCTACTACAGCTTAGTAAACAAAAGAACATCTCTATCACAGTTTGTGTTAGTTGTAGGTATATATTTGTATATGGTAGATTGGCTTAGCTGAGGCTTATTGGGGGAATTTTTGGCTTGATATCTAAGTCTGACACATGAAATATCTTTGAGAAGAAAAGCCATTTTATGTAGTACCTGCTTATGAACATGGGTAGTCAAGCCTCTCGCAGCTGGTCAATGACAATGAGAGGGAGAGAGGGGGAAAGGGAGGATGGGCAGTGCTTCTGCGGTGTCACCTGCCGAGATCAGTGGAGCACACAAGAAAACAAAAAGGATGACGCACAATGCATGAGTCCTGAAGCAGTCTTGAGAGGACAATGAGGAGCTCCACAGGGCCAGGGGAAGGGAGCAGCCTGGGCTGTCTTTGGCCAGCAGCTCGCTCAGCTCCGCACTGTGTGAGCTGGCTGCGCTAGTGGCTCTGCCACCTGCAGCCTGCAGACTGTAGATAGGAGGCGGCAGGTCTGGGGATGTGCCAGGGTGTGAGTGATTCACCTGGCGACTCTGCTAATTGATCGCCACGTGAAGCTCAATTCCGCCTCCTTTATTAACACGGTCAACAAAGCAAGGACCCAAACCGCAGCTAAGAGCATAATAAGAAGCTTCGATTTCTCCCAATAACCCATCTCATCTCTCAGAACAGGAACTTGTTGTAATTGCAGCTCTTATTGTCAATGGCAGGAGCTGAGCTAAGATAAGTAACAGAAGTGGCACCTGTATTGTATAAATGAAGCTGGTGTCATGGCTTACCACAGTAATTGATGTAATATCCAGCCATCAAAGAACTCACTCATAGATGATACTGATACTGGCACTCTGCTGACAGGATCCTTAGTTATTATCTGCTGGACGGAACGCTATGGTAACATCGGCTGGACAGATCTCTATGGTAATATCAGCTCCACGGGTCTCTATGGTAACACAGGGTAGACAGGATCCTGTGGTAATATTGGCTGAACAGATCTCTATGGTGATATAGGCTTGACAGGACCTTATGGTAATATCTGCTTGACAGATCTCTATGGTAATATACTGTACAGTAGTCTGGACAGATCCTGACGGTAATATGCGGGACGAGATCCTAAGGTAATATATGGAAAGGGCGTTCATCTCATAAATTACAGGCATTCTTAGATTTCAGCCTGGTTTCATTCTCCTTAATGAACCTGTTCCTCTTCCCCTGCTGACAGCTCTGTGCTCAACTGGGGTAAAGGTCAGCTAGCTGGGATCTGATTGCACCTTTCTGGGCACGAGCAGAGCTGAGGGGCTGCTTCACAGGGAACTGTCTCAGTTACTAGGCACATTCAGTATGCAGCTTCAAGACTCTGTTGTTCTCTGTAGAGGAGGGTGAGAAAAACGGCATACATGATCACACACCCAGACCAGACACCCCCATTCCCCCAACCAACACCAACACCACCACCCCCAGCACCACCACCGCCTCGCCATGCCTATCAAAAGCCATCCACCAGGAGGACGGGGTGCCCATCGCTGCGCTTTCTCTGGGCGTAATGAAGCGGAGACGGCCAATGAACCATGGCAGTCCACAGCCAGTCTGCCCGTGTTCGAGTTGCCCGGCGTGAAAGGATCATCAGTTGTCGGCGAGAGAAAGAGAGTGTGTGTGTGTATGTGTGTGTGGTTGGGGGAAGAGATCCCACTCATCCAGTCTGCAGCCCAGCAAGGGGCAGAAGAGCAGCTGGTGAGCACAGGAAGGGCTGAGGGAAGCCGTGGGGATGAGGGTGTGCCCGTGCCAGGCGCCGACTCAAGCGTTTACTGGGAGTCTGTGCTCCTTTGGAACTTCACCACTAATGTCCAGACTCATGCAGGCAATTTTCATTAGTCCTCCTTAGACGGCTGCTTCAACCTCAAGAGGACAGCAGAGAATGGAATCAATGTTGGGCTTATTAATTAAGCTTACATTTAGAACCCTACTAGTTAGATTATTTAACCACATTGTTTCACCCTAACAATGTGGTCACAGGGTGAATTACTGAAGTGTAATGGTATCACACCATGCCATGAAACTCAGACATTACGCTGCTGCATGTCCCCTGCTACATTTCAGTTCATCATTAAATATCTAAATGAAGTTTGGGCATTTTAGGACAGATCTCTAGAACAGTTCATGTCTCCATTTTCCAGCCATCATATCTTTCTGGGTCTGTGTACTTTGTACTGTTTTGTGCTGTATTTCCCAAGGAGTATTTCCTGTCTATAAAGGATTGATGGACTGAATAAATACATGTTTATGAGGAAGGACCAGGTTGCAATGGGTCCACAGACATACAGACATACATCTCCGACACATGCTCACACATTTGATGTCGATGTGCGGATGAGGAGCCTGGACTCTTAATAAATATTGCACCGAAGAAAGCCAGAGACCCCCTCTGTGTGGCTTTGAGCAGTGGGGTTAATTGAATCAAGCAGCTTTGCTTTCTGCTCCTGACGTGTTCTCACTGCAAACAACTCTGCTACTGTCTCTCTCACTTTGAGATATTGACATGAGCCTATGTTTGCGCTCAAGCATGTGCATGCGCCTGCTTGCATGCTTATGCCCAAACCCAAACACACTCCTTTATTGTAGGTATTCCGATTCTCTCTCCCCTACTCGCTGCAGAAAACTAAGTGGGAATGACAGCTGTATCTTTTTGCTGCCATCATTGGATGCTGGAGCTTGTCATTAAGTCGTGCCTGAGTCGGGCGGATGACAGCAGATGCAGCCTTGTGCATGCCCTGTCCTTCGGCATGCAGCAGCGTTTCTCATCGGCCGCTGACAATAAGGCTAATGCGCTCTGTAATCATCTGTCAGCCACTGAGGCGTGGCTGCGTCTGGGAATGGGGCAGGGGCAAGGGCAGGGGCTGCACTGAGCTGACCTCCCTCCACACAAACCTCCCCCTTTGCTGAGTCAGCCGCTGTGCTGGCCTGGGGGACTGTAAATAACACTGTGGCGGTGGTATAGCGACCTGCCGTTCCTCACCTGTTCTCGCCCCTGGGCCGTGGAGACGGACTGGTCCCTGCCCCTACCAGCCCAGCCCAGTTCTAATTTCATTAGGGGGTTCACTTCACTCCAGGCTCCAGTGTTGTGACACCCAGGCTCTGCTTTCAGCTCTGCTTCCCTGCCCTCCAAGACTCCCGAGCCCGGAGACATGGGCTGTCACGAGAGCTAGTGAACGTCCCATGTGATTGCAGACAGGACCAGTCAAGCCCTGTCTGAAGTTTGTCAATGCATAGAAGGTCATAACAGTCCTATTTTTACTCCGTCTCCCAGACTATTGCTTTTTATTCACTGGACCTGTGTGGCTTGTTCACTGTTTTTAAAGATAGAAGTTGTTGACCAAAAATCTTTAGCAAGAACATCTTTTATCTTTGTTCTCACTATGCCTGCTGATGGCTTTGGCTTCCCAGTGGGCTTGTGTGCGCAGTGGAGGTACAGAACAAAGACTAACCTTATCAGTATCACACATATCCACCTAAAGATAAACTGTTTGCCTTAGCTAATTCAAAATCCATATGTGCTGTCTTGGCGTTGGGAGTGCAATCATTGTGGGTTGTTAACATAGAGGCTAAGCTATGACCTATTGCAGTATGTTTTCTTTTTTTCACACTGCTTTTTTTCATATGCTTTCAAGATGTCATGTCTGTTGCTAAGCAGTTCATGAGAGTAGACCAATAGAATATTCTGGATGATTTCTGGGTGGGTCCCAGTCATTATTTCATTGTATTCTCAGAATTGTGGGATACTGGCATGTCTTTTGTTGGGTTCTACTGTACCTGGCAAGAATTTGATCAAATTCTCAGCAATTTGCAACCCATTAACACCACAACAACAATTTCCCCATGATGCTTAATATAGTGTAACAGCAATTATTTTGCCAAGTATAAACAAATAGTAGTAAGTTCCAAAGTCCCAAGAGGCAAAAAGGAGTCATTTGAATGCCATCTAGTTTTAAGTATATGAGTTGTTCATGTTGTTTTTGAATTATGAAATGCCACACAATCCTCATGAGAACAGAACCTTTTTCACTGCTTAAATCCTCCCTACAGTGTGGAGGGTGTGAGGAGCCTAAGCTTTTATGCTAGCTTGTTTTTTTTCTTGTAGAAAAGACTGTTCCTGTTTCCCTGAGCTTGTCAATAGTTTGACAGCAGCAGCAGGATGACAAACTAAATAAGACTGTAGTATTTAGAATTCAGGGCTGAGATGATTAACATTTCAAAGTGGAATCCATGCATGAAAACACAAATATACATTTAATATATGCTGCCGAATTAAATTAGCATGGAATGTTTGCGTATGTTTTGAAAATCCTGCTGCAGCACATAGTTGGCATCCAAATAGCGAGTTTGGCTTTAAAGATGAGGAAGTGCTCGTCTCTTCTGCCTCTGGTCAAAGGGACCTGGGGAAATGGGTGCACGGGGCACGAGTTGTGGGGTGAATGTTAAGAGACAGTGGTGGTTAGACTGAGGCTATACTGATCTGTCTGATCCCCTCTGCTCTCTCAGCTCAGCCTCAGTCAGTCATTCATTCCGCGTCCATTATAGAATATTTAAGCATGGCTGCCATCCCTCACTAACAGATAACGAGGCAAGGGGTTCACTCATTGTTCTGTAATACACTTTAACATCCCCTGCATTCTGCTGAGATCAAAACAACCCCATGGGAAACATATTCAACCTTCTTTCCTTTATCAAAAAAAAAAAAAACCCACATCAACCAGCGAAACAAATCATCCAACACAAAACTGATGGAGATGGTATGTGAATATTGGAAGTTTCCAGACATTCAGGAGAAGTGCAACTAGGAGCCAATCTGAAACTTACCTCGGTCTGGCATTAAGGCCAGTCCTTTAATCAGTAGCCCCAGCTCCTCACATGGCTCTTTTAGCAGAACAGAGAAAGCTTTGGAGACGGTGGATGAAATATCATATAGCTTTTAGATCATTTCATTTTAATGAGGCTAGTCGTTAATAAACAAACAGCCTTTAATCCTTCAGAGAAGAATCTTGAGCGACAAGAAGGGTGCGTCTGGTTTTTTTAATGGAGATCATATTGACTTAAAGTGCCTGGAGGAGCTTGCCAAGGTGCTTCCGTCCCCATCTGCTCAGAGACAGCGTTTTAGAGCTGGATACAGCTGATTGCGCGGAGAACAGTTCTGCCAGAATGGCTGCACTTTGCGCCTTTGTGTTAATAGGGTTCCCATCACAGAGGGAAATGGCTCTGTCCTCTGGCCTGGCCCGCTGCTATCAGCGTGTCCACGTGGGTGTGGATATCAGTGCAGATCGCAGGGCTATCTCTCGGGCAGCCCAGCACCAGGCTGTCTCTCCCAGGCGCAACGCAGCTGTGAAATAGCTCTCCGCTGCAAAAGGGACCGGGAGTTGCATACCAGAACACTTCGCATTTTATCGTCTGCAAGTATCACAAACCATTTTTCTCATTACTCTGTGCAGAATAGCTTTGCCATGGCGACCCACAGAAAAGGCCGTAAGTGAGAAGCTCCGGTCCTTTATTCTCCAGACAGGCTGCAGACTGATTACACTGGTCAGCGTGCAGCTAAGGGGGAAGATGTGTACTCTGTGGTTACTGCTTACTCTGTTTAAGGTGTAAGTACTGTAGGCTAAATGCAGTTTAGTGTGTTTATACGCCATTATGTTTAAGTTAAAATCACTCAAGAAATCAGATCCGTGAAAGTCTAATGAAGGAACATCAAATGCCTAGGAAAGCTTTTTACAAAACAAGAGTACTCCCTGTTTGTGGTAGGGGGCTCTCTATCACATATTTGAGCTGAATATCTATTGCGGCCGGGCATGGCCAGCAGAATGGAGGCTCCTGAGCTGCCAGAAACAAGGGCCAAGTTGTGGCCATTATTCCTTAGTCTTGCTTGCAGACCTGGGGTCTGTCAGTAGGAGGGGGATTGATCTGAGAACAGTGGGCCAAGCTCATTAGAGCCAAGCGCTTTGGAATCACATTCATTCTGCACTGATCTGGAATTAGGGGCTCTGTAGGAACATGGAGAGGGTGAGGCTGAGGATGCTGCACTATCACTCTCCATTCTGCTCTACATGAGAAGCAATGCATGGAATTACAATGGCTGTTTTTTTCTTGTGAGTATATTGTACATAAATGTATATAAATATATAAATATTTTGTATTTCAATGAGCAAGACTTTCATATTTGTGTGAGTGTGTGTGTGTGTGTGTTTGTGTGTGTGTTTGTGTGTGTGAGTGAGAGAGAGTTTAATTGTGTTTGCTTTTTTGTTTACACAGACCCAGATTTCATGTCTGTGTGTGAATAATGCATTAGTATCTGTGGCTGTTTGGAGGAGTGGACTGGTTCTCCACTCAGTGCTAGGGCATAGCGCAGGAGATTTAGCCTCGCTATGTTGTCCTATTGTCCGTTGCCCAGCAAAGCCTGTCACCCCACAAGCTCTGTGTGAAACATCTCAGATGCTATCTGTTGAAAGTGTGGGTATAAGTCGTACATGTAAAAAACATCTGAGATAGTGTTGTGGGTTGCTGAGGCATTATTTAGAGAAAACCTTCATGGACTTTTTGAATTCACCAAGTGTTGGAGTGTTCATCCACTTACATAGAATGTCAACCTGGTTTTACCATTGTGGTACAGGATAGTTTTACCCAACTGATGATGTGTTTTGGCAATTGCAATTCTGCTCTATAGGAGAGAAACTGCACTGAATTTGTGGTCAGCTTTTGTTTTATTTCAACAGCTCTTGTTTTAGTTCAACAGCTCTTGTTGCCATTTGAAAAGTTTTCTTAGATTTTAGGGACCCTGTACATGTAGTACCCTGAAACTTTCTGTTTAGATTTGCCTAATTTCTATTGATCTGCCATTGTAGAGAGTTGATCTGTTTATTGACTAATGAATGATAACTGCTAAGTAATGCTAATTATACACACTTAATGTCATATGACTCAATATCTCATAATAAATGCAATGATGTAGCTGAGACATTATTGTACAAGTAGCTACACACACAGAAATTGAGTAGATCAGTTGAACCTGAAGATACACATAAACAAAATGGGTACAAGTCAAATCTGTGTCTTCATCTTACCAATGGGCTTGCGCCGTTAGTGCAGGCCTAGGTTTTGAAGGTTTGTCATCACCAAAAGACAAGACTCACAATGATTTAATGTCTCTTGAGCCTCTCTCGATGGCTCTATATTTTCATTCTTAAAAATGGCTTGGCTTTTAAAGAGGGCTGTCAAGGTTTCTTTCTTTTTGTCCTTGTCTCTTACAACTGCTAACACACTGACACTGCAACCTCTATACATTGCATCCATATCACACCACCTACACGCACCTACTGTATATACCCTTAGACCAGAGTTTCTTAACCTGGGTTCGATTGAACCCTAGGGGTTTGTTGAGTTGGTCTCAGGGGTTCAGCGTACCTCCAATAAGGTTAATGGTTAATAACATAGCTAATGTGGGTAGATTTAAAATAAATTAATATTTAATAATAATAATAATAATAATAATAATAATAATAATAAAATAATACAGTCGTGTCCCTTCTGTTTTGAGGTCTGAAACAAGCCGTGCCATAGCAATTGGAAGAGAGCCCTTTAGAGTGAAGGTCTAGTTTAGCAGCAGTAAAGGGAGCTATGCTTTGCTCTAAGGGCTTGTATGCAAGGCCTAGTCTTGTGAGGGAAGACATTTGCTGACAGACTCAGACAGGGCTCAGGTGCTGTGTGCCTTCCATTGACACCAACACTCAGGATTAATGGAAGTTGGTCACTGTAATAGTAAGATACCATCAAATAGCATTTCATGAACTTTGGCCACTCTAATATGAGTGTGTTGCTTTGTTGCACTGAACTAAGATGAGGGAGCAGGTTTCATTTTATGTGAAGCGTAAATTAAATCTTTTGTGCACTTTCCTGACCTGCACTGAATGAAGTGGCCAGAGATTCCCAGGAGATAGAGTGAGCTCTTGAGAAGGTTGTGCCTGTGTGTACTAAAACTAGGGCTAGTCATTGTTGCACTACATGATGGAAACCAACTCAAATATCTAAAAAAATCTGTCTGTACACACACACACACACACACACACATATACACACACACACACACAAAGTTATGATCTTTATACATGTGGAACTAGACAGAACATTAAATTGTTCATAACAACTTAATATTGAAGCTAAAATTACTTCTATGACTTCTCAATCTATGTTTTGGAGAGCTGCGTTTTAGGTTGGATTTTTCTGTCTGCTGAATTAATTGGCAGGTTTTTCCAATATAAGATAAACTAATACTTTAATGATATGCACATTTAAAGTGATCCAAAGCTAAAATTATTTAGTAGCTCTTTGTTTTTGTTAGTGTAAACATGAGCCTAGCAGACTGATGTGGGAGGGGAACACTAGGAAGTGTACTAATTAGCAGGTGAGTCTGTGACACCTCCGCACTGGAAAGGTAAAGGTGTGTGCTTTCACAGCTACAGCTGCAGTTCCCTGCAGCTCCAGGCACACACACACACACACACACACACACACACACACACACACAGTACACACATACATATACACCCACACACACATAATCAGTAACACATGTATTTCAGACTTATTTTAGGGGCCAAGTGTCAAGTCTGTGTGAAATAGTATAAATAGTATGAAATAGTATTCAGCATGTCAGCGTGCCTAAATGTCTCCTGTAATGTAGTGAAATATGAACATCCTGTTCACAAGGTGGTGAATAGAATGACAAAGCAGATGGATTAGATGACACGTTGGGAAAGAGCGACAGTATATAGTCACACTTAAATATATGTGTGTTTTTCTTCTCTGTTTGTGCCTTGAAAATAGGTCAGAGCCAACAGTATGCATTACACATTATTACTGCTAATGTGCTGCACTTATCATTGCCATGTATCCCAGACAAGAACAGACTCCGCTGTGTGTGTGAAATGCATAGTTGGACGTTCATTGTCCCTCTCAGCGCAGGGACCGCCTGTTTGTGATTCTCAACAGCCTCCTCCGGCGGCCATTATGTCTCTCTGCTCATGAGGAGCCGGGCCTTTGTTTTGACTCTGCAACCGTGGCAACACAACAGCATTGGCCCGATGTATGATTTTACAGCATAAACAACATCTCCTGCCTCAGGTCTTAGAACGTCTTTTGTGAATATCTTAGAGGCCGTTGGTTTTGTGTCCTGATGGATCTTACCCTGCTGTCACCCCAGGAGTCCACTGGCACAGAGGTTGACAGAGATTTCCCATGCGTATGGGGCTTAATAGTTGCCCAGGCATGACTAATGGATGTGAGGCTTTCAGCACAAGCTTTTACAGTCAAGCCAATCCTGGTCCAGGTAAACAAGACACTAACAATGACTCTATAAGCAATGTCATCAGGAGCATTTCTAGTGTACACTGCCTGAGTGAGAAAGATAAATGGAGAATCAGATGACTTTGAAAAGCTGTTGAAATGCACCTCCTGTTATTACGGAGAGCCGTCTATTGTTCATCTCACGCAAGACGGCAGTTGCTTGGAGGCAGGCAAGACCTGTCTTTGTCCATGTGTGTTTGCTTAGAAGAAGCTGCTTAGGTTGGTGGAGTGAAGCAAAAAATTGGCCTCACCACTATGTGTGTGTGAGTGGGTGTGTGTACATGCTGAGGGATGGGCCGACCAGAACTTTATGCTGACTAAGCACCTTGCCAAATTTCATCTGTTTGCAGACCTACTGCTCAAGGTCAAGTGAAAATCAAGTGTGATTAAGAATGGAGGCTGCGCTGACTTTCTTTTGACACTTATTCTGCTGAGGTCTGGTCCGAACCAAAGAGCTGAGCGCTCATTTATTCTACTGCAGAGCGCCCCCACCATCTCTCTTAGTGTCTATCAGCTCAGCTCTCCTCCACACACCTCCTCTCTCCAGCACCCAACCCACTCCAACAGAGCTGTTAAAAATCCAATGGAGTTGTCTGAGCACGCTCACTGGGACTGCTCGGGCAGCTGCATGCGAGGCAAGCAGGGGAGTGGTGAGGCGAGGCCCACATGGGGTTTGTCTTCACTGTAGACCAGCCTCAGATCCATCAGCTAGATGACTTTTATGTTTGTATGTACATGTATGTCTCGTTCAACTTTAGTTTTTAAATGATTTGTTTAAACCAGATTTCCACTATAAAATGCCTCTATGTTTATCCACAATTGAATCAGTAATTACAAGTACATTGGCCAAACAAAGTTGAAGTTATTGGAGCAATTGTAAGTCACACAAATCTGAAAGTTATGAAATTAAATTTATTGTAAAAGACAAGTATGTAACCACAGATGACAGTTTTTATGACATTCAATTTATCATCTTTTGGCCCAAAAAATCATCTCTCTTAAGAGCTGTAATTTGAGCGTCAATCTCAAGCACACAACAGCCACAGCCGTCTTCTGAGGCCTTTTGATATGTGTGTGTGTGTGTATTTGTGTGTGTGTGTGTGTGTGTGTGTGTGTGAGAGAGAGAGAGAGAGAGAGAGAGAGAGAGAGAGAGAGAGATCATGTTTGTGTATGGGACTGGGTGGGTCTCTAATCTCATTGGTCAGTGCTCCCTTTGTTGAGCTCAGTGTTGGTGTTGGTTCTATGCTGTGTGTTTGTGGTTCTGAGGCTCTGGCTGGGCTAGTCTGCGGAGTTGGCCTCCCGCCTCAATGCAGCATCTCAGACTGGTCAGAGTTTTGGGTGCTTAGGAATCCAAAGAAAAGCCCACATCACTCAAGTCTCTTTGATGGAAACAACATGAAAGAAAGGTTCCTGTGTTCTCACTAGAACATACTGCTCTGCATTCTCGGAACCCAAGCCCAGACATTCAGTTTTCTGACTGCAGGTCTGTCTCCCAAGAACCCAAACCTACATAATTCAGTTCTCTGGCCGTAGGGCTGCACCCTTAGGATCCATACCCACACATTTAGTTCTCCAGGAGTAGGGCTGCATCCCAAGAACCCAAACCAACACTAGTTGTCTGGGCAACACATCTGCTTCGGTGTCTCACCTAGAGACTCTCTTCTTCATCAGTAATCATGAGAGATGGGAAACATGATGGCACATCTTTGATATGGCCATTACCACTTCCTTTACCCTTTACATGATGACTACCGATCTGTCAAGCCAAGCAAATAGACGGACCAGAGCCACTGCTCTGTTGTCTTGGTTTAGGGCTATGGGGCAAAAAAAAGACTGAATCGGAAGATGTCATCTATGTGCGTGTGTGTTTGTTTTTTTTTTTCATTCTGGTGTTTATGCATAAATTTACAGATGATAAATGATGTTAGCAGCCAGACTCACATCAGATGTTTTCCTCCTCGAGGCTGACCTGTCTGTCCTTGGGGGCGATTTGCTTATTTGGTCAAGGACATGTGGAGAGGAAGCCCTCCTGTAGACGCTTGCCCATTAATCTGCTCTGCTTGGGAATCCTCTCCACCTGGGTGGGCAGATGTGGACTGAGAAACTAGAGCAACCTAGCAACCCCTCTCAACTCATGCACCCCCCCCCCCCATCACTCACACACACACACACACACACACACTAATCAGCGCTCCACTTCCAGGTCTTTATACTCTGTATGTGTGCTGGAAGTGTAACAGAGTAGCTATAGTCTGTAAACATGTGTGAGCGTGTGTGTGTGTGTGTGTGTGTGTGTGTGTGTGTGTGTGTGCGTGTACAACTGTGGCCAGCCCTAGCTTGAGGCATTATTGCACATGAGGTTGTAGTCAGGTGGGCTGAATAGGAGTGAGTGGGAGAAAGGGAGAGCAAGAAAAGGGCATGGCGTCCCACTGCGCAGACACAACATGACAAATGATGTCATTTGCGGCCCAAATTGTTTGGAGTGCACCCCTCCCTGTCCAATTTCAGAGCCCACGTATTCCAGCCCGTGACCAAGTACCCCCTCAACTGCGCTTAAAAGTTGTTAATGTCGACCTCTGCGCTTGTTGCCAAAACGTAACATTCCCACGCCAGCCATTCATTCGTCCACCCCACCCCCCTCTTTCCTCTCTCTATCCCTGGGCAGCCATTCTGTTCCTGCTGGTCGTGATGCTCCTCCAGAGAGCCCTGATTCCTTTGGCCAAAAATTTCAGCACCTTGACTTTGTCTCTCTCCCCAGGCCCTGTGGCCTCTTAAGCCCCTGGCTGATAATGTCCTCCCGCGCCGTGGATGCGTGCCGATGATGGCCGTCATCATTCATAACATTACGTTGATTAGTCATAGCACAACATCTCCCCTCCAGTTGCACTAAATTCCCCAGCGTCGGGGCAATAAAAAAGCAGGCTGCACATGCCAGAAGAGCGCTGACATTGTGTGAGTTTACTATGCATTACTTTGACCTAATAGCCTAGGAATTTACATTTAATTAGGCGCAGCACTCATGTTGGCCATGTTTGCTGTTAGCTGAGCCTCTGCGAGGCCCCGGAGCAGCTGCTCTCCTCTGGGCCTGATGAATCTGCAGTGTGCTGGACTGGTCAGCCATGTGTGTCATGACAGCTGTGATTAGCATGTGTTTAATATTGATAAGGCCTCTGTCTCCATGGAAAAGGTATTGACTGTCACAGCCATTTGATAGTTCTCTCAGTAAGTGCAGTGGCAGCCAAAAGTTGTTTTGCACATATTGTGGTAGGACATGATTAAGTACTATGACTTTGTCAGCTTTGATCTGAACTAATATTTTGTTCTTTCCTTAACATATGCTCAATACAAATAGCATTCTCCATAGATCTTTTAATAGACCCTATAATGAGAAATATGATAGTGATTTTCCAACAGTCTGTCTTTCTTTGAATATGTGGAGAGTTTTTTTTTTTTTTGCAGGTGTTCAATAAAGGGATAGTTCGGTTTTTAACACATTGAGCCCCTTTCACAGGTTGTCTAAAATGAAATAAAGTGGTTGACACCAAAATCTTGATGGTTGCTCCTGTCTCGGCTATTTGGGAAATATAGAATCGCCTCTGCCTGCCTTTAAAATGGCTAGCAATGGGCATGTGTTGTTTCTATCCTTAAAACACTGGTTTTTAAAAAAGTGCTACTCATGGAGTGATTAGTGGCGCTTGCTGATGTTCCAACCCAAGTATTGTAGCAAAATACAGTTTCTGTCATGTTTTATTTGCCATGTTGCAAGTCCCATAGGGATCTATTTGCTCCGTCATATAAACAAAGTGCCAAATAAAACATGACGGAAGCTTTATTTCGCTACGATACATGTTTTGGAACATCATTAAGCACCACTAATCACTTGGTGAGTAGCACTTTTTTAAAACCAGTGTTTTAAAGATAGAAACAACACATGCCCATTGCTAGCCATTTTGAAGGCAGGCAGAGGCGATTCTACATTTCCCAAATAGCCGAGACAGAAGCAATCGTCAAAATTTCGATGTCAACCACTTTATTGCACTTTAGACAACCTGTGAAAGGGGCTTAATGTGTTAAAAACTGAACTATACCTTTAATGTATCATGTTGATGAATCGAGAAAGTAAACTCTAAAAGACTGAGGGTTTATAGGAAGTATCCTCATATTTATTTACTCTAAGCCAATATCCATCTATTAAACAAGGTTTTTCTCACACTAAAGACACAGTTGTGTTAAATCCAGTTTTATTATTCTGAGGTTAGCATAAAGTTCGATAAGTGTAGCATATGGAGATGAATTACCCACTTCACCTGGACCTAATGTAAAAAAAAACATTTTGGGTGTCTATTCATCACTCTTGACTGTTTTAAATCTAAAGAGGCAAATATCCTCTCTCATCCTCTCTTTTGCAGTCCTTCTGCAGAAATGCCCAGATTGTAGCTGAGGGCTGTACTAAGCTCTGCTGGGTTGCGCCGGCTACTGCTATACTGTGCTAAAGCTACACTGTGCTATGAGCGTTCGGCTCCAGCACACTGATGCCTCCCAGCTGTGGGCCGGCTGCAGCCTGCTGTGGCTAAGGCCTCTCTGGGGCTAGAGGGAATGACAGGACAGCAGTAGAAGAAAAGCCAGAGGAGAAAATTGAAGAGTGTGTTGAGGGGGTTGGGGTTAGTGTGTGTATGTGTGTGTGTGTGTGTGTGTGCGTGTGCGTGTGTGTGTGTGTGAGTGGATGTGGGTTGGTGCATGTGTGCAAGCAGCACCCATGTCCCACAACGCTGCTGCCTCGGACCCTCAGGAAATAACACATCAATCACCAGTCAAAACAGAGTCTGCTGTGAACACCGGCTGTTATAGTATGGACCCCCAGAACCACAGCTCAAACGACAGGGTTGTTGTTTCCCTCCATCTGCCCCCATATCACTAATAAGCCTCTGCTATATCCACAAGCTAAACTGTTTGCTGACTGACAAGCCACTGTAAAGTGATAAAATAGCTCGTCTTGGCCGTTCTTTGCCCACCATTGAAACTGGGCTATGGTGGCTCTCCCATCCCATCCACTTTGTTGAGCTGATATTGCGTGACGGAAATGTGGCTCATCACTGAAACCTGTTCAGTTTGTCTCTTCTCTGACATGCTTGGAGGAGCGGAAGAACTTTAAAGAAAGTTTTCTCCAAACTCTCTGGTTATTGCATGCAAATGTGTTGATAGCTGTAAGGAGCGTGAGTGTGTGGAGGCCTGATTAATGACAAGCTATAAGGGACGTAAGCCCGGTGTTTCTCTTATGATGAGCTGCTGAGATGCCGGCAGCTCTTCCTCACTCCGCTTTCAACCCATCTCTCCAGTGGTGGTGGAGGAGGAGGAGGAGGCCACAATTTGTGCTTGCCTAAAAGGAAGAATTTGTGGGAGCAGGAATGTGGTGCTTTCAGGCATTGGCAGGTCTGTAAGCACATCACTTAATCTTGTTAATCTCCCACTCGGCTCTGGTTTTGTTTGACACGTCATCCGCTGTCTGGGTGTCAGCCTGGAATACCGAGTGCTTTGCCCCTCTGCCATAATGCCAATGCAACTCCTGCTTAATTAAGTACATATGGCAGTGGCTAATCAGCCGTGCCGAGGCACCAGGCTCTCGGGAAGGTGTAGCAAGCTTTGCCCCAGTCATATTGCTAGCCAAAGTGACAACAACATAAACCATGAATGCTTGGTCAGTCAGGGGTGGCTCATTGGAGGTGCCAGTCAGTAGTCAGCGTCTGTGTGTGGCCTACATAAAAAATTATTGTTATTTCGAACGAGTTATTTCTCTTTCTCAGAGCTGTACTTTGTTTACTTTCACCTTCATAAACCAGGAGGGCATGGGTTCATTTTCTGCTGTCATTAGTGTAAGCATTAGTGTGAGTATGCTGTACTATATTGGCCCTATATAAGGTATTTAATAAAGGGATTGTTTTAGAATGCTAATGGGAAGACATATGTTTCAGCAGAGTTTAGAAGAAATTTACTCCCAGAGCTCCATTGCAAAAAAAAGATTTTGTATCTCAGCAGGACGTCACCTGGTAAAATATACAAACAAACAAGAAATGAGTATCTCAGAACCTTACTGAAATAATGGGGGAGCTAGAATTGTTCATCATTTCAAGTGAATTGAATGTCTGGATGTGTCCAACTGCACTGAGGTTTGACCAGAATCCCCTTGCAGCCTGGAGGAAATAATGACACTTCCCATCCATCAATCATTCGCTCTCAGTCTCACAGCTGTGGCTCTCCCTCCGAGAGAAGGGCAGACCTCTAGATTAAACGGCATCCAGAAAGTTCCGCAGGCCACATCACACAGCCCCATGTCAAAAGAATCCATTAAACGCCACAAGGCTTCTTTGCCACTGACATTTGACCTTTCTTTTCAGAGGTGCTCATGCTACAAAGAACGGATTAGCATCACTGGCTAGCACTGAACATCCAATAGAATTCACAATTGATTTCGTTTTTGGGTCACTCACCCTTAACTTTTTCTGTCAAGTAGATCACTTCTAAATTTGGATAATCAATGAAATACTACTATTACCACTACTACTACTACTACTACTACTATTACTAACAACAACAACATCAATAATAATAATTACAGCAACAACAATAATAAACTGCATTTAAATGTTTTTGAACTTGATAAGTAATTTCTCTTTTTTTCTTTGTCTTTCCATCAATGCTGCTGGTCCTGTCCATTTCGGTGTTCCCTTCTTCAGGTAAGAGTGATTCTCTCCCCCTCACTGTGAACTCCTACAGAAACACATCCACACACTTCAGCCCTTTTTCTCTGCATGCATGCACACCAGTGGCCATTATAATACTCTATTTGGCCTCTCCTGCACAGTGCCCACACACCAAGTTGCTAATGTAACGTCTGTTAACTCTGTTAACGTCTGTTAACTCAGTGGAAAAAGCTTGAAACAGAACCATCTTCTGTTCAGACTTTTTTGGCAGATAAGACTTGGATGTGTACGAACCAGCAGCTACCATGATTGAACATTATTGTGTTGTTACTGTGCTGTCAACACAGATGTTGAGTAAGGATCTTTGCTAAGGATTTTCAGACATAGTATTTACCATATTAAAATATATTTTTTTATCAGCATGTTACAAATTAGTCAGAAATGCTGTCAATACCTATCTTAACTTAGACTGACAGTGCAAAAGGTTTCAATCAAAAGAGAATACCCTAATTAGTTACATATTTACCTTAATAGTGACACTAGAGGCAATGGTCTGAGTTCAATTTCAGCTTGAAAGAGGAATTAGCCTATTCTGTTTACCATCTGGACATTGTAGTTTACAAAGTGCCGTTTGTTACTTTGCCTCTGTGGTGTCATGAGAGGCTTATTAATCCCAAACTCATAACAAGTAAATCCTTGGTCAGGAAACAGAGTCTGTAATAGGAAAGGAGGTGTCTTCAAAGCTCCAGTAATTTCATGTCCATCGCTTATCAAATGGGAAATGTGACTCTGGCTTCATGCTTATTAACTCCAAGGTTGTGGTAATCAGCCCTTTTGTAATGGATGTCTGTGCGGTGAAATACTCAAACGCCCTTAACAAAACACCCCGGGCTTGTTGGTGTAAATCAATGAAATGGATACTCCACAAGCAGAGATACCCTTGGCCGCTGGGACTGCGGCAGCCGACGGGACGGAGATGAATATTCTGATTTATCCATGTCTGCCTCTGCCACACCGCCAGTCTGATGGAATGGGTGGCGTGGCAGGCTGCCCCCCCCAAGCCCTATCAGCCTGTCCTTTAATGATTGCTTTCCTAAATTTGTCATAAACACACTCCAATCAGGCAGCTCCATTCATTAGAACGAGGGCCTCTTCTCTTTTTTCCTCCCTCTCTCTTTCTCTCTTTCAAGTAGTGGCATGAATTCATATAAAACAGTAGACTAGCATATTTGTATGTATAATATAGCATACCTAGGATTGTCTGTTATAAAATGGCATCACATCTTTAAAAAGTAATGTGTTATAATAACCAGTAATTATAGCCGTCTTGCTTATTTATTAAGGCATTCAGCGATTCCCTGTGCGAATTGTGCAGTAAAGAGTTCAGTGCAGTCTGTGATGACTCCCTGCTACCGGTAAGGGATGTGCGACAGATTTATGAGCTCGAGAAGCCCAGTATAATAGCATCAGGCAGAGTGACCTTCAAAGCTCAGGCTAAACGCATAGTGAACCCCGGGGCAGTTTTTGTGAAGCTCTCACCTACAGGCTTGTGTGTGTGTGGCCCTTCCCCAGAGAAAGAGCTCTGTCCTTAATGGGCTGAAATGATAGGGTCTGTGGCAAAGGTGGAGTTAGGGGGCTCCGCAGATATTTCAGATTTGTCTCTGCATGGTGAGGTAATGTAACCCAAACCCTCCTATGAATGTCTGTCTGCTGCGGTCAGACAAAAGGGTGTCTGCACTCGTGTCTTGACATGCTGGAACTTTTTCATCTTTCTGTACAAGTCTTGGAATTGTTAAACAGTTTTGATGGTGTATTAGGAGATTTTAGAATAATGCACTGACAGATCCTAACAAAACTACACAATGAAATGTCGCCTAAACACACCTAATAAGCACAGGCCTTTGAATGAGCAGTCCCTCTCTACTGAAAAATCCTTGCTCATGTAACACAAACATTGGCATTCGCTACATTGTCAGCTAGTGTGTCATTAAAATCTCCAGATTCACAAATGACCGGAACTGACCTGTGTGTTTTGTGCAATATGGCCATGGAGCTTTTGCAGTGGGGATCTAATTATGTGTGACAGTTATCATACATGTAGCCCCGCACCTGAACACAGCATTCTGCCACATTTGTGCTCTTCCACAAATGTGCGTCACTGGCACATCAACTCATCTGTTCAAAATCGGAAATCAAAGCTAAATTAGACAACGAAAAACAAATTGAGAATGTTTCGTCACACTACCAGCTCATTCCAGTTTTTACCATCTCCCAATCATCCCAGCATCTGTTTCTCAACTGATGCGCTGAAAATCATTGTTCTTGTTTAGGCGATGTCCACACAAAAACAAAGCTAGGCCTAAACGCACAAATACTTAATCAAACCGGCGTATCATCCAGACGAAGCCAGCGTTTTGGGGGTCTGTAAACGAACATTTTTGAAACTAGGTCCCAGAGTGGAAAGATTTGAAGGCGCCGGTTTCGTGGCTTCATAGTTACTGCCTCCTTTGAAACGCTTGGCTCTTAGCTCCACCCCTTTATAAACACGCATGCGCCAAACTTCACAAATGACAACAACAATGGCACTGTACAGTTCAACTCTGCTACTGCGCATGCGTGTTGTTTTGTTGTCTGTTGTTGCGTAGTTCCGTTTTCACATTTCACAGCGCCACTGGCAGGTTTGGTGTATGTTTTACATTGTTTTCACTCGTTTTGCGTACATTCATGTGGTCGCACACATTTTCTGAGCTGGCTCCATGTTTACAGAACACGTTTTGGAAATTATGTGCGTTTTGTCTTCATGTGGACATAGCCTTAATCTGTTATATTATATTATTTAATTATTTTTGTTGTGGTTTATTTCTTTGGTCAATGTTTCACATTAGTTATTGAAAAAAATGACAGCCAGTTGCTGGGAACTATTGTAGCCTCTTCCTCGTGTTTGTGGAAGATTTACTACCCCTAGCAAATTGTGTTTCATCTCTGAAGTAGGCCTTTGATTCTTTTCTAAATCTTTTCTAGTAGTGGCCTATTTTTGCTTGTTGTGTTTCTCCAAGCTTGCAGCAGATAAGGGTTGTGTGTGGGTGTTTGCCTGCATGGTGTTTAGCTTGCACTGGGTCTATAAAGCACACACTTTGCTCATTAGTGGAAGTGAGATTCATTCAAAAGGACCAGAAGGACCTTATGGTGACTGAACACTTTATCATTGTAGTGGTGTATGATAAGCCCGAGGTAAGCTTCTTTGTGTACGTGTATGTTTATGTGGATGTGGAGTCAGTCATGCAGATCTTCATGACGCAGAGCTGTGAGGAGCTGAGACTGGGGCAGACTACTTGAACTGTGAGATTATGTGAACAACTCGACAGGATTGTGCTGAGCTTTGGTGGGCAGCGCTTGTTCTCTTCCACCGACGCGTCTGTCTGTGTTGAGCTGCTTAAAAGTGGATCACATCATTCCAAAGTGGAGGGAAAGACAGACGATGAAAAGAATGGGAAGAGACGTTGTCAGAAGTCAGAGCCGACAAAGGGAGTCGGAAAAACACAAAGCAATCAATTTTCTTTTCCTCAGAGTCAGTCTACAGACAGGAGAAAAGTGGGGGGATAGGAGGAGTGAGGGAGGAAGGGGAGGGTGGGAAGAGGTATGAGAAGCAAGGGAAAAAGGGACTATGTGGCAGAAGAGAAGAGGTATATGGAGTGAAGGAGGAATAATGATGAGGATGGGGAGTATTTGAGGCAGATGTGAGAAGGGTGTGGTTCTGGAGTCAGTGTGAGCGTGTGCAGGTGCTGAGGGTAGGTCCGAGTCCTGGTCAGCTGGCCAACACAGAATTACATCAGATTAGGCACAGGAGATAGATTTTGTGTGTTTTAGTGCTGGCAGTTGACACCCTTAGCCCTGCTTCATCAATGACAATCATCTGCTGTTGCTCTGAGGTGTGACTTGGAAATTGACTAAAAACCTACAACTAATACAAAGCACTCACACAATCTCACCTATCCTCGCTTTCCTACATCGGCTCCCTATTAACAGTCAAATTAATTTTAAAATAATCACTGTAACATTCAATAACCTTAATGGCCTTGCTCCAATATTAATGATTTACTTGTTCCTTACTACCTTTTCATCATAGAATGCTGGTCACAGAGTGCTACTCATGGACTGATTAGTGGCGTTTGTTGATGTTCCAACCCAAGTATTGTAGCAAAATGACAGTTTCTGTCATGTTTTATTTGCCATTTTGTAAGTCCCATAGGTATCTATTTGCTCCTTCATATAAACAAAGTGCCAGATAAAACATGACGGAAGCTTTATTTTGCTATGATACATGTTTTGGAACATCACTGAGCACCACTAACCACTTGGTGAGTAGCACTTTTTAAAAACCAGTGTTTTAAGGATAGAAACAACACATGCCCATTGCTAGCCATTTTGAAGGCAGGCAGAAGCGATTCTACATTTCCCAAATAGCCGAGACAGAAGCAATCGTCAAAATTTCGATGTCAACCACTTTATTGCTTTTTAGGCAACCTGTGAAAGGGGCACAATGTGTTAAAAACTGAACTATCCCTTTAACATGTGATTCCTGTTGTTGTTGAATTATTACTCACTAACTTGCGGGTTCATTTGTAATACATATTCTTTGTTCCAATATGACATCTCATTCCCACAACGATGATGACATAACAAAGTGCAATGCAATTCCAGTCGAAATCACTTCAGAGCTTCTTCTAAAGCAGTGGTCGGGCCATAATTGGGTCAATAATATCTGGCCCGCCAGATGAGGTCGATTAAAATAAAAACGTATAATATTTTCTGTCAAAAACAACAATTCAACAGATTTCATTACTCTATCGCTATCACTTCCTTAATAACCTCTGTGTCAGTAGCCTGTTGTTGTGAGAATCCATGCTGCGTTGAGGGACGCATTTATAACTTTGCTGCGCTGTAAGTGCACAAATCAGGGGTGCGTTTCACAAAAGCATCGTTGCTAACCAAGTAAGCAACTTTGTTGGTTGCAATGCAATTCCCCATTGCCAACCAACTTAGTTGCTAACTGGTTAGCAACGATGCTTTAGGGAAACGCACTCCCGGATCTTGCAGCTCTGTGTATATCCAGCCATCAGCGCTTCAATTAAATTAAACTAAATTCAATTAAATTTTATTTGTATAGCGCATTTTACAAAAGACAGGCCTCATAGCGCTTAACAAAGAGCATCAATTAGCAAGTGGATATGTTTTTTGGCCATGTGTCGTCTCGTGGTGCCTTCCAATATAAGATGAGATGTTGGATGTTCATAAATTCAGGTAGGCTGAACACAGACCTTTCCTTCCACTCTTCTTTGTACGTGCTACATTCACCAACAACTTTTCTTTTCGTCGCTTTGGACAGTGACATTTTTGCTTCGCTAGCTAAGAATCTTGAGTGTTTTACACATCCAAACAGAAACAACATCAGGATGTCTTGCGAGAATTAGCTAGTCAGGCTCATTAGCTAGTCAGGTTGCTAAGCCTATCTGTTGAATGATGACAGGAGCTGCTGCAGTCATTTTAAATGAATGTAAATTATTTTGTTTTATAAATAGAGTAGCATATAGTAGTATACAGTTGGGCAATCGCCTAAAGCCATGGATCTGCACAAAGTTTCTAAACAGATATAAAATAATGGAGTTTTTCCTTTCCTGTTTCTCATAGGTGCTCTCTGCTGGGACATAACTTTTGTATAAGGTGCTATAAATAAAATTTAATTTAATTTAATTGATTATAGTTCCTGCATGGCCTTGTTTCATCTATGACTCTCTGCTGTGTATGTGTGTGTGCGTTTGTGTGTGTGTGTGCGTGTCTGTGTGTATGCGTAAGTGTGCATGTTGCCATGGTACTCTATTCACTTGATGAGAGATTATCTCTAGTGCTTATTCTCAGTGACAAGAAGCCCACTAGAACATTGGTCATGTGGGGCTCCCCTCTCTATAGTGAGTGCATATGGATCTGACGGTTCAGAGATCCATGCCTTTCCTTCCTCCCTCCTCACAAAGTGCTGTGCCAGTGAATTACTAGCCTGTGAGCTCCTCTGGAGGTTCTGTGTGCATGGTGTCTGAGATTGCATGTGGTTATAAACTTTCTTTGTTTGCAAATCTGGTGAACGCATTGCTTTTTTGCCGCCGGTGCGATTGTGCTCTTATTCATGGAAAAAAGCGTGGGGCTCCATAAATTATTCATGGGAAAAAGATCAATGAAAGTGTGGATCAATCGGAGCCTGAGTGATGTTGAGAGACTGTGCGGAGCTGACAGGATGGCATTTCACTTGCGCTGTGACAGGGCATCTTCTGATAACAGCGTTTACTTTGCAGATAGGCTTCTTTCGCCCTGACATACTGCAAGCTAGCGTAGGCTAAGCCCATACGTTTCAATTAATGCTGTTTGCAGCACGTCCACTCTGATCTGGGAACAGGCGGGTCAATGCAGACAGTGCAGGTGTCATTGCAAGGACGGCTTGCTCAGTTCCAAGGAGTCACTTAATGCCAATAGAGTGAGGTGCCGCTGGTGGGATGCCAGGCAGAAGTCAGTGGTGTCAGCAGGTTGACCACATGAGCAGTAAGGGCTAATTACGTAGCTCCACATCCCCACAGCCCTACAGCATGGAGGAGAGAGGAGAACTCCATTTCCATGCAAAATCCTGGACTCATCAGCCTTGCACACAGATGAAAACCCCATCGTTTGAAAAGAAATTGTGAATTGAAAAATTGTCATGGACACAGATTTATGTCCCAGATTCTCTTCACTTAAAAGATGCAAAGAACCCTTTCACATTTTTTTTTCGTGCTTGTGCTATTTTTGTACTGAGGACTTTTTTAGTTGTATATAGGATACATACACATTCAGTTGTGCTAAATATATGCGTTTTCTCTGTCATTATGGAAATGCTTTTTGAGGTGCTGCTACAGTGCTTGCCTTAAAAATAGCTTGTTCAGTTTTAGGACATGTGCCTTGTGGGCATGTTTCTGGACAGGACTGGACTGGCAGAAATATCTGGACCCTTCCACCCAGCTTTGGAGCCTTTCATTTGGGGTGTGGGTGTCTCTGTCTATGTCTTTGTCTCCGTCAATAGATAAAAGCCTGGCTTGGAGACAAGCGGAAGGAGATGGCATTTTTAGGCACCAGCTAAGCGTGGGAGTAAATGACCCATAAACTGGAGTTTCATTTCATTCGCTGTTTCTCTGGCAACACAGAGAGCAACACAGAGAGAGCTAGCACATGGACCTTCATGTGAAGGGCCTGTTTTGTTTTTCTGGTGCTGATTTGGCCAGTCAGGAGGCTGCGAGCACAAAGGCATCAATCCCCAGTGCCTCTTCAAGCAGCAGGCAGGCAGGCAGGCGAGAGAGCCAGCCTCATGCCAAATCATCCTCCTCTATGGCCCTGCTTTGGAGCCATGTTCTTCCGTCTTAACACCAGGATAATACTGTAAGCCTCTCACCCATCCTTTCTTTATCTCTCTCTCTCTTTCTCTCTCTCTCTCTCTTGCCTTTCTTTTTGTATGTTCTCTCTTTCCACTCCTATTTCTCTCTTCCTCTCTCCATCAGATTGGCTGCTATGAATGCACCAACACCCGTGACAGAACTGCTCCTCTGCACTCTGCTGACACCTCAACATGTCTTTCCTATTGAGACGATAGGAGATTAGCACACCGCATTGTAATACTGAGTGAGGGGGTCTGATGATGGCTGTGCCGCAATAGAAAATGTAACACCTCCTGTAGGCACATTATTTTGAGGCATGAGGGCGAGGGAGGGTTTGCAGATGTATTCAAATTTTGCGTGTTGGTAAACACCAGACTAAAAATAATCTCTTATTAAAGGCTGCGGCTTTGCCAAGAAAGGTTTAGATTCTTTTTTTTTTTGAGGATAGCAATCATGGACCTAATGGGCTTTGACGTGTTAACAGCTTTTCTATTTCCCAAAGCCAGCTTTATGAGTTGGGGAGAAAGTCCAGACCACTTGCTGTCAGTAGGGAGTGACATGGGAGGAGGGAACGCTGAACGAAGGATGGAAACATTCACACACACCAGCACATAACCAGCACTAACTAAAGGCCCCAGGGCCTTAGGGTGGGTAGCTTGGGTGGGTAGCACGCACACCCACCCACACCCTCTGTGCCAGATTCTATTATAATCATCGGCCCAAGAGGCCAGGCACATGTCACCAACACATGACATTCACCACGGTCCATCAGCACCCACTCAGCCTATCCACACCCTCATCACTATCACCCTAACCCTCACTCACCAACCTACACATGCCCTCAAACACTGACGCTTTCATCCAAACATCAGTGCCATCCCTACGAAATACGAGCTTATTTCTCAATCATCTCATATCTCAGAAATGCAAAATCCCAATGGCCCCTTAAGCCTAAGCCCTGACCCTTCAAAGACTCACCTGGCATAGATCAGACAATCATAAAGGGGTTTGGGTTAGGCTGGGTATTAGGGTTCAGCCTCCCACCTGCACACACCCGCACCCTCCTCACACACCTCTCCTCATGCACCTGAACCCAGTCCTCTCCACACTCTTCTCTCTCTCTCTCTCTCTCTCTCTCTCTCTCTCTCTCTCTCTCACACACACACACACACACACAAACAGGTATCTCTCCAGCCAGCACTGAAGCCAGTGCACGAGCGGCCGGATCAAAAGGGAGCAGAATGCAATCTTAACTTAATCAAACAGATTGTTTTTCTGCTCTGATTTAATGACAATCGCTCCTTGTTACCACGGACGGCTCACGGCTTAATTGTGGTCTTTCTTCCGGAGCCCTTTAATTCCCTGCATGTAATTATCCAATAACATGGATGTGGAATAATTGTTGGAGCAAGTTTGGTATGTTGAGCATGGCACGTCCAAGTGTCGGTTTCATGGATGCTTATTTTCGCTAACATAATTGAGTGGGAATCAGTACCACAGAGTGCCAAGCCTTGCACCCGAGGTATCTGTTTCCAGCTTGCATAAAACACACACCAGTCAGTCCCTAAGGCATAATACACCCCCCCACATACAGATGCATACACACATGCATACATACACATGAACGCACAGACAGATACACATGCCCACATGTTCACATGCACACATGCTTACATTTGCACACCCACACTATAGTATGCCCCAGCGGAGTGGGTAGTAGGCAGGCTTCTGAGGCTGCCAGAGGAAGGGTGCTGCGGTTAGAGCCTTTACTAATAGACCAGAGGTGCAAAGTTCAGAGACTCTCAAAGCTACTGCCCTCCTACACATCCCCCCACACACATATACACATATGCTAATGCATATTTCATATTGTCTCACTCTGCTTTTCTCCAACGCTCGCTGTCTCTCTCCACCCTCAATAGCTCTCACTCTTTAAAACTTCCCCAGTAGTTCCTAACTTACAACTCCACAATCCCTACCTCTGTAGCTTTTTTCAGTTTGAGTAGATTGTTGTAGACTGTGAAGTGCCATGAAACAAGACTATTGTATGGCATTGTATGGATCAAATTGTATTGAATTGAATGGTACTTTCCTGGTGCTTTCAGGTGTTGTTTCAGTGCATCAGCTATGTGTTCTCTGAAGTGTTGCCACTGTGCCCTATGTTGCTCTCACTGACATCACTGTCTTTGTGTCTGGCTAGAATACACCGTTAAGAGCTTTGTTTCCGAACAACTGAGGAATGATTGAGGTGTGGTCCTGGGGTAATAGGGCTGGGGAGGGGGGGGGGGGGGGGGTGACATAGTGAACTCTTTCCCTTTGATGGGTCCACACTTACCCTGCTTATTCCCCCTCACATGTGCTCCCTGAACCCTGCAGAAAGAGTCTCTGACCTACCAAAACAACAGCACTTGGCTAGAGAGAGAGAAAAAGAGAGAGAAGGTGGAGAGAGAGTTATAGCGCTGTCTGAAAAGGGGTCCCTTAAGTACATTGTTACAGATGGCCTCAGTGGCGTGTCAGTGGACTATTTCCTGCAGAATGGAATGGAACTGAGCCCACTCTGGAGCTGGAGCACATTCCCCTCTCAGGGCGAGGTGACTGGCAGCTTCACCACCACCACCACAGCAGGGAAGCACCAGGGCCTCTCTATCCCACACACACACAGCCTCTCTTAATTCCTATCTCCCCGCCCGTCCATTCCCATGTTCTCTCTCTCACTCTCCCTTTCTCCTGCTCGCTCCTGTCATTCCTGCTGTCTTGGACTCTGCTCTTGTCTGGCTATTTTCTTACTCAGTCCATTTCTGCACCCCCCCCCCCCCCCATGCTCTCTTCCTCACATGAATGAGCTCTGGTGTGCTGATCATTCATCACTGACCTTTGGAACAATAACACTGTCTGACTCGAAGAACTTTGCAAGGTCATGGAGGTGGGTCTGCTGCTGCCTTGCCTGGCCCCTCTCTCTTTCTGTCTTTCTCTCTCTCTCTCTCTCTCTCTCTCTCTATCTCTCCTATCCGGTGAGGGTTGCATTAAGCAGAGGAAAGGAGGAGGTGTGTTAGTGAGGTCACAGAGACAGGTGGAAGAGAGGTCGGAATCACTGGAACAGGAGGAGTGGGAAAAAACAAAACACAGGAGTGACAGATGATTTCCTTCCCAGGGTTTTGGAGGAATGTCTCCTTTTCCAAAGTGCAGGACATGACACACACACACACACACACACACACGCACACACACACACACACACACACTCACACACGCACACCACTCCAGACAACGGAAATCATGGGAGACATGTCATGGGAAAGTTTGTGTTAGTGCACTACAGACAAACGGGATCAGAGGAAGATGAGATGAGTAGCTGAGAGAGAAAGAGAGGGGAAGAATGAAAAAGGATGAGCAAAGGCCAAAGAGTAGGGGAAAGAGGGCAAGAAGGAGGAGAGGGAGATACAGTAAAAAAGGGAGTGCTGTTTAAGAGAGCCATGCCAGAGACTCCAGCTGGGAGACAGGCAGAGGGTCACCTCTCTCCTTCTGTGGTTCTCTAAACCTCCATTATGGCCTCAAATGACACACACAGGGGAATTAGGATTGTTCAGTATCTCCACTTTAACACAAGTATTCTTTAATGTGAGCACAATCACACACACACACACACACACACACACACACACACACACACACAGAGGCAGTGGGTAAGTGGAAGGAGTGTACTCAAGGCACTTTCTAAATACTGTGTATGCAGCTGCCAGATAAGATGCAGTGTTTCTCGGTCATGCATGATGTTATGTCTATGTCTTCAAACTAAGTGGGAGACGGTGCAGTAGAAATGGCGTCCAGGAGGGAAACTGGTTTAAATGACTCTGCACTGATGTCCTCCTCTCTTTCTCTCAGGGAGTGAGACAGGATAAAGCACAGTCAGTCTCCATCCTGACACAAAGTGCAGACCATAGCAGGTGAGCTCCATGTGTTTAGTTGTGCCTGGTAGACAGAGAGAGAATGTCCATGTCCACTTAGTTTACATAGCTGCCTTCCCAAGAGTAGAGAGCAGCATCTTAATGAGGAATTCCCAGAGCCTCACCACATGTATAATTGCAAAGAATTAAAATAAAGGAATAAGGCCCTGTGTGTGTGTGTGTGTCTCTTTGTATAGTTGTGTGTGTGTGTGTGTTAGAGAGAGAGAGAGAGAGAGAGAGAGAGAGAGAGAGAGAGAGTGAGAGAGAGTAGGAGAGCGAACAAACGAAGGTTATCTGTTTATGGTAATGATTATCAAATTTATATCCAGTAATATTTCACAGAAGCTTTCTCTTTTGAAAAGAATAACATTAGACTTTAGCTGAATAGGGGGAACTTGGAAGGCAAACACACACAGGCTGTTGAAATGTTTCAATTATGGTACAAGGAGATTAAAATATGTCAATTTGCTTCAAATGAATGAAAAAGACAGTGTGATGGGTAATTATTCTATTGGATTTAATATGCTCTCACTGGAACCATAGCCACTTTTAATCCTGTTTGCCTTTAGTGTGCGAGCTTTGGGCAGTGAGCAGGCCCTTGGAGAGCCTTGAATTAATTACAAGTCTGCCTTTGAAATCTGTACGACTCCTCTCTTGTTGTGCGTACACAATCATGCAGGAGAACTTTTCTATCGAGTCTTAATTCAGATTCAGTTATTGCTTCATTCTCCCAGCATATTTGTCTGCTCTGCTCAGGCCATTAGTCTGTAATTCTCAGGGTAGGGCAACAGTTATTCAACCTCTCTATGGATATGTTGTTCCTCTAGCAATATGGCTTCAAAAGGATGGACAAGTTGCATTATCATGTTATCAGGGAATCGTGTTAACTTGTTTCTTGAAGGCTGTTTACAATCATTTTCTGTTTTGGGGAGAATGTTGCAACATTAATTTCACTGAATTTGAATCTCTTTTCTACAGAAGCAGCTGAAATGGCCTCCAGGTGTTTTCCAGAGGCCAGAGCTGCATGCTGGAGTGACTGAGAACAGAGGAGAGGATGGAGGGCTAGAGGAAGGGAGGGGGGTGGGGGTCCTGAGATGGATGAGTCAGGATGGAATGGCGCGTGGAGGCCAATTAAAGGCCTTGTTAGGACGGAAGCAGGGAGCCAACTTAGGCCTTTGATGTCGGATGGGGTGGGCTGTGCCTGTGGGACCGTGGATTTTCTCATTTAGCCTCATTTCCTGCAGACATTTGTAGGGTTGGAGGTGAGGATGCTGGAGTCATGTTATTCTCTGTACACGGCCAACACCAACCTCACCAAAGCACAAAACACAAGCCACAAGCAACCTTCATAGGTATTGCAAACATCCTGTCACCTTTGATTCCTCATGATTAGTTGACTTCTACTTTACCATGTATTTATTTAGAAGGCTTGCTATAAAAGCTTACCACGCTGGTTGCTGGAGAATCAGCCACCCCTGGCACCCTGCAAGTACTCTTCATGCTTCTGTGAATGTTGGACTCCTTACAAATCGAGGCAGCAGTTTAGGAGCATGACTAAAGATGTGGCCAGCAGCCGTGGTTGTGGCAAGGGGCCAAGTAAACACACAAGATCAACAGCTTTTTATTTGTTCTGGCACTGCACCTTAATCTGTGTGCTCTGGGCTGAATGAGGAAGTGAGGGCACTCCTCTCCTCCACCACTAAGGCACACTCTTCTTTACCTGGGTGCACATTTGCTAAGTTTGATGGAAAACATCTACATGGCATTGAATGGAGAAAAGCCTAATGCTGCTGCTGTAACAGTGATAGAAAGAAATAATTCTTTCTCTCTATCTTTCTCGCCTTTCCTTCACTCTCTATTCTCTTTCAATTCTCCAGTCTGTCAAGCTGCCAGATTTGCTTTGATGTTCCCTGTTGTGAACTACAAAGATGCTAAATCTGGAGTGTACTCTCAGTTCTCCCAAAACGCCAAACAAAGCATCACATATACTCATTGAAACAGCTCTTGAATGGAGGTTCCTGAAATGACGTAATTATTAGCTCTTGAGGCTGTTTTTTTCTCCACAGTGATCTGTTCATCACTGCTGCTGTCTGGTCTGGCCATTCCCCAGGGGGCGTCTCTGTGGGTCTGCCTGCCTGCCCAGAGGCAGTGCTTTATTCTAGCCACAACTTCTCCCCTCTCGGCACATGGAGCTCAAAACAATCAGTTTTCCGTGCCATAGAAAAGGTGGCGACGTTCAAGCGGGTATTTGGTTAGCAATCTGTTGTCACGTCTGCCAGAGCCATGTGCTTCTTGTGTGAGTTTTATTGGGCTCGACAAATGACCTTCTCGTGCTTATTGAGCTGCCCTTTTCGCATCCCGTGAAAATGTCATTTGGCCACTAAACTGGCAGTAGGATTTCAAAACTTCACGGTAGGGCATCAATGATGAGGTGATAACGAGCTGTTTATGAACTCGCACACTAAGGGCTCTCAGGTGCCAGGGTGAAGCCGTTTGCAGATGCTTTCAGGGTGGGAACTCCCCATTCCTGTCAGACTCTTGGCTGTCATCACAGCAGAACTGCACTGAAGCTGTTAAAGGCAACCATCCATGGGCTTTTAATAATGAGAAGCTACTGTGTCATTGCCAAAATTCAGAAATGATCAAAAATGCCAATCTGGTGAAGAAATGTTGTTTTTTGCTGTTTTTTTTCTTCTCTTTCCCAGGTGGGTGGCACTCACAGGGATATTCCCCCCTCTGAATTGTCGCTGTGCGTGTGTTAACCTGAGGCGATGGGCCACTGATTATGAGGAGCAGGTGTACTCAAATGTGAAATTGCTGTGAGAGCAGACACGTTTGTTACAGTAGGCTAGGCAGCGACTGACTTGGATGCCCGACCACACTGATTACTTGGGCCTGAACTGACAGAATCCTTGCACATGCAAAAAACACAGCCTCTCACAGAGAGTTGCCTAAACTTGTGACTGAGCAGTCATGTCACTGAGGCTTGCTTTCAGCAACACGTTAAAATGGGGGGGGGGGGGAGGGGGTTTGATCTAGGCTAACAGTTTCGTTTCTTTAGGGGGAGGGTTTAGATATAATTTCTGGACAGCTAAATCTAACGCTTTGCAGGAACAATTCAAGGAACAAAGACATTCTAAATCCCATTTACACTATATTGATCTATATTGTCCAAGGTTCATTTTCACATTGGGTCATTCAGGAGCTCTCACTTGACTATCTCAGATTTGGCTGGAAAAAAAGCCAGGAGCTTCACACACTTCACACAGCATCCAGCAATATAAAATTAGAAACATTAGATGTCCAGAACACCATCTTTTGACACTTTATTGAATTCAAATTCAAAAAATAAAAAATATAAGCATAGCAATTTAACAGTTCTAGTAGTATATGGACAATAAGATAAAAATAAAAATAGCCTAATAATATAAAAATTACAGCATCAGGATAAGGATAAGTCATATACGGGTTCATGCATCAGTCAAGTATGAAGGTCAAGTATCAAGTTACAGTTATTGTTACTGGTCAAGTATGAAGTTACAAGTATAAGGCGGGGACATGTTAAAAATAAACAGCAATTTTTTCTTATTTTTTTTATTTTTAAACCACAGTATTCTCAAACCATAATATCCGAGGGGCAATTTTAGAATATAAACTACAAAGCAGGTGTGGGAAGGTACTCCCCTGAAAACAAAACAGGTTCACGTTAGGAATATGTATGTACAGGTTCAGAAATATGCATTTACATTAGGGTTCGGGAGCTAAAGTTTGTGACTTTACCATTTGAACTTCCATGATTTTCTTCAGCCAACTCTGAGATGGTCAAGTGGAAGTTTACAAAACTTTACATGGAATGGCCCAAATACATTTTATCTAAGAATCTCATATAATTGTAAATATTGACATTGCTACCTACACTACAATAGATAGCATAATGTGCATGAATAAAATATCACTAGGGAGGGTTTTTGGGTTCACTGCAGACAGATAATGATCTGGTCAGGCCTAGAGGTCTGTGCAGTGGAAAATGAGCCACCCTAGCAGATGTTGCCTGGATGCAGCGAGTGGGCCATTGGGGGACTGTGATTTCCCTAGGGCTTGCTGACAGACCCGGCAGACTCGTGCAATTAGCGTGTGGCTGTGACCAATGGCGCTGGGTCATTTGTAACTCTTGGAAGCCCCAGAGGACGTGTACTGAGTTGGCTGATCCTAAACATCTGCTGCCCCAGTCGGAGTGAGCCGTCCACCCCCCTTACCACAGAGACGCCCAGCCACACCAACTGCACCTGGACGTGAGATGCGAGCTAACCATCAGAGATAATCCACTAGAACAGTCCACTCTGTCACTGACAACACTGATGAGGACCCATTTAGACTGAAAAGTGAGCTTCACACGATGGCACAGGAATGATTTACAGCTAATTGGCTGAGCTGATAGGATAGGATTTTTTTCACTTTGGTCTGATAGACTGTGCCAGCTAGAAAACAAGGCCTGTCTTCACTAGCAGACAGTGGTAGAATTTGGTAGAATGTGGATGTTTACTCCAGAAAATGTATTCCCTTCCCTTCTGCAGGTCACAACACCAAGCCCAGCTGTTTCCTTGTAGTAAACACATAAGCCTAAACACTAAACTATATTTGCAGATGTACAAGATAATAATAAATAGATAATATTTATTATTATATTAATCTTTAGCAGTATACACTGACACTAATTCAGCCTTCCTCCTATTCTTTTTGTTATTTCACATTCTCTCATTCTCATATTCTCTGTTCTATATATATATATCCTGTCGACCTCTTCCAACATCTCTCTCTCCCTATTGAATCCTAGTTTTCTGTTATGTCCCTAGAGAATGCTACCTGCTCCTGTGTCTGTATCATTGGCCGGGGGCCAGACTTAGGTCTGTATGCCCCCCATGTGCAGTCATCACACTTCACCTCTGCCAATATTAGCTTATGTGTCAGTGTGAGGAGAGGGCACCGGCACGTCAGTAGAGATGAGCACTGAGGCTATGGGCCTTTTATTGAGTGGGCTAGAGTGTGGGTGTCTGTCTGTACATGCTGAGAGTTATATAAAACAATAACCCACTCTGCACTGCTGTCTCCTGCCTCAGCCCCTGGTATGCCACTGACGTCCTGTTGTCGCAGGGACACAAGAAGGGGTTGGGTGGGAGGGGATTGGGTTTACAGGCTCTGGATTACAAGCCTTACGAGCCATGAGTTTCTTTCTAATTTCACTGAGGCCCCCTTAGATCCCTTACCATTTCAAATCATCACACATCCGATCTGTCACATTTCATTAGCTGTGGTGCATCCCATATGCATGTGCTATGTGTTTGTGCTTTTTCGGAGTGGATTTGTGGGCCTCTCAGCTCTGTACATAATTTCCTCCCAGGCCGCCCGAGGGCATGCTGTGCACAACTTCAGTGATGCATCAGCTTGAGCTACTGATGGAGCTGCCTCACTCTCCCACTCATGTATTATCAGCATGTTAGTAAAAGGGGCAATGCAGGATGCAGGAACAAAGTTCACTCTAACTGATATATCCAGTGCATTTTTCAAATCTTAGACAATTTTAGTGAACACATATTACCATTAAGGTCCCGTTATAGTATAGAAATTGCCTGCATTGTGACAAATAGGAAATGCTCTGTCCATTTGAGATGGTTGGAAGTAATGATTAGAATAAAAATGTTATTTAAATGAGAGAGACGGCCAACCGAATTGTTTTCTTATCTAAATCCATATTTTTACAGATGTCTGTAGCAACAGATTTGTTGTGTGTGCAGTATATAATGAGGTGAAAATACAGAGGCTGTCAGCGATGATTTTGTACATGATAAACAGCCAAGAAAATGTATTTGCATCAGGCTCTTCAAATAGCTAGTACAGCATGAGGCCTAGTAGTAATACTGGGAATCTGGAAGGGCCATATAGTACCACCAGAATACTCAATAATTTGACCTATTTTATTAACTTTTCACTAAAGCCAACCTTTCTGGTATCTAACAAAACTAACATTTTAGGTGGAGTGGATTTTGAAGGATGGTATATGTAGATATATTAAAAAGTCAACAAATGGTAAAAAGTATCTTTAACAAATCCAGTTTGGTCTGGTGAAATATGAGAAAATACAGATTCAAGACATGTTGCCTAAAACTTAGCCAGATATTTACTAGCGGAAGAGACACTGGACAATATGATCCACAAAAGGGTATTTTCCTTTGTTAAGCAGCAATGAGATAGAGGCCTTAGGTAGTGTTTTAGATGAGTTAATACTCTAGTAATACTGTACTTCCTGCGGATCTGGGATGCATTGTCAAATGTATCTGGTTGTTTGGGGTATTTTTAGGCAACCCAGATTTCATCCTTCTTACAGTACTGTACATTCCAGCAACAGATGATCACGGTCGTCTCTGTTTAGTCAGAGTTAACAAATCTTTTCTGCAACATTCTTCGCATTGAAAAGTGAGCTCCAGCACCATCACCACCACCGTTTTGTGGATCTGGAAAAGATGACCATGCCTTGGTGCATTGATGTTGAGGCAATGCTATTTGGGAAAGTCCAGCTGCCAGCCCAGATTAACTTTCAGCTGCCAGAAAGGAGGTCAATCAATGGTTTTGACTGGAGTGTGTTTTTCTTCAGCCTTCATAAGTTGCTTTTTGAGCTTTTTTTGCTGGATGCTATGGCAGAGACTACGCCTTTTTTAACAGCCTTAAGCACATGATCAGGCTGCCAGTGGTAGCAGCCTTTTGCAGGCCCTCTGCTGACTAAGACCCACCATTCTGCTTGCTCTTCCTTTCTCTTGACCTGCCCAGATCTTCCCCTGGAAAAGACGAAGACTAGAGTGGTTTTGCAAGGTTGGGTTGTTGGGGAAATAGCCAAGACTAGCAAGGACCCTTCCCAGTTCCCAACAGGTTCTCTCTGCCTCAGCCAACCTTCAGCCTCCTCAAGACACCTTTCACCTCATCCAATCTTCAAGGTCTGTGGTGGTGTTAGTTAGACAGATCTCCCTTTTCCCCTGCTTCACGGATGAGTGACAACCCCTGCATACTGGAATAAATGTCACCTTTCTTGATATCATTAACTCTGTCAGGCGTTGTGACAAAAGGCTGAAGATTTTGCCTTCAACACTGAGCAGCATGATGGAACAAAAATGCTAGTATGGCACAGCTCTGGGTCCTGGTGCAGTTGCTGAGAGTGTGCTCGATGGAACGTCTTCCAGAGCACAGGGCGCAAGCCGACATCTTGCCACTAATTTGGAAATTAGCTGGATTTACCGACAGTCTGCATCAAAAACAGATTTTTTTATTTTGTACTTTATTGTACTTTTCTGAAGTTACCTATATTTTTTTCCTGTAGGAAATATAGTCTGCTTGTTAACTGCTTGTTACATTTTTAACATATAGTGATGAAAATGGGTATTACCGTAAATAGGTCAACATTTTTTCCAGTACCACGCAATCAACTAGAAACTCACAGAACTTCAAGCAAGTCATCAGCTACTCTACTGTCTATCCATTTAACCCCCTAAAATAGAAACCTGAAAAAAATAATAAGGTTGCAAGTGTCTGGTAAGAGCTTTTTTACTTTTCACATCTTGTTTTCAACACCTTTGAAACAAAACAATAAACAACAACTAGTAATTGGTGAAAGGTAAAATTATTTTAATTAAGTAGAAAGCACAGATTATTAAATTGTAGTGGGGTAAAAGTCCATTTTGTCAGAAGAAGAACATTTGTAGTAGTTTACTTAGTTCCCATCTCTGCTTATTTTCACGGCTGTGTGTTTAGAAATACACATTTTCATGTCAGACTGAGCTCAATGTAGTTGTTCTGCACCACCACTTTTTTTTGACTGCTGGTGCTAAACCATGATCAAGTGGCATAGCAGGGTGATGAACTGCTTACATATTCAGCCCATAGCCCGGCAATAAACAATGTGATAATGATCATTTTTGCCAAGCATATCTCTCTCCCTGGGTGCTCTGTGACACTCTTCCCCCTAAAACCTGATGTAATTGGATGGAAATATCTTACTCTGTTGATTGGTGGCAAACAAACGGATGCTTCCTCTTTATGAAGAGCTGGAGCTGAACAGTGTGGAGTGTTTTGGAACAGAGAAGGTAATTAATAAGTGTGTGTGAGCTGAGGAGGAGTGTGAGGAGAGGAGGGAGCAAGATGAGAGGTGGAGAGGCTGAACAGGCTCTCAGGTCTGGGACAAGACAAGACCCTGCAAAAGCACACACACAAACACACACACACACACACACACACATACACACACACACACACACACACGTGTATATTTGTATGAATTTGTGTGGGAGTATTTGTTGTGGCCTGATCTTAACCAGATGAGTGTGTGTAAACCTTTGTGGCCATGTTCTACTCTATTATAGAACCAGGAAGTGAATTGTACAGTACAGTGCACTAAGTAACAGTATTCAGTGATGAGATCATGCAGTTATGATAGATAGATAGATAGATAGATAGATAGATACTTTATTGATCCCCAAGGGGAAATTCAAGGTCCCAGCAGCTTAAAAAATCACACACAACATATACTACAGTGTACACAGGATGATAAGCAGCAGATCAACAAAACAACATGACTAGATCAACATTACTAAAAATAAGAATAGAATGCAAATACTATGGGTAGAGATGCGCATGAGTGTACTGTGGTACAGTATGGGGTGTGTGTCAAGGTAGTAGTGCAAATGAGTCCAGTAGTGCAACAGGTTAAAAGTCTATTGACTAGCAATAAATATGTGTATATATAAAAGAGGACAACAGAAAAAATAAGCATAGCACTTCAACAGTTCCAATATAAGTATATGGACAATAAGAATTAAAAATAAAAAATAAAAATAGCCTAATAATATAAAATTACAATGTCAGTGCAGGGATAAGTCTAACAGAGTCATATACGGGTTCATGCATCAGTCAAGTATGCAGGTCAAGTATCAGGTTACAATTACTGTTAGTTATGAGTGGTCAAGTATGTAGTTACAGTAAAAGGAGGGGGTTGTGCATATGGGCTAATGTAGCCAGTAGGGCCCCTAGGCAGTGTGAACAATACACAGTATTGTAGAAAAATTCTTGTAAGTGAATAGGAGGGTTCAGGTGCAGATAGACTATGCAGAGAAGTCCAACTCTCCTTTTCCTTTCAGTGAAGCATTGTAGAGTTGAATGGCCCTGGGTACAAATGACTTCCTAAGTCTGTCTGTTGTGCATGTCAGGGAGCGTAGTCTCCAACTGATCAAGCTCTTCTGCTGCATGATAGTGCTGTGGAGTGGATGACAGTCATTGTCCAGTATGCTGTGTAGCTTTTTCAGTGTCCTTTTGTCTGATACTGAAGTGGTGCACTCCAGTTCGGCTCCCACAACAGAGCCAGCTTTCCTTACCAGCCTGTCTAGTCGCCCAGCATCCCTCTTCTTAGTGCTTCCTCCCCAGCATGCCACAGCATAGAAGAGGACGCTGGCAACAACAGACTGGTAAAATATCCAGAGGAGCTTGCTGCAGACGTTGAAGGACCGCAGCCTCCTCAGGAAGTACAACCTGCTCTGCCCCTTCTTGTAGAGTGCTTCTGTGTTGACTGACCAGTCCAGTTTATCGTCCAGGTGTATTCCCAGGTACTTGTATGTTTTCACCACCTCCACATTGACCTGTGGAGCTCCGGTGCTACTGATGACTGTATCAGAGAGGCAGTCCTTCAGTCTGACGAACTGTGGCCGCTCTGTCAGGTAGTCTTCAATCCAGGATACCAGGTGGGCTTCCACACCCATCTGCAGGAGCTTGTCACTCAGTCTGGGGGGTTGGATGGTGTTAAAAGCTCTGGAGAAGTCAAAGAACATGATTCTCACAGCACTTTTCTCTTTGTCCAGGTGAGTGTGTGTCCTGTGCAGGAGGTATGAGATGGCATCGTCGACGCCCACTTTCTCCTGATAAGCAAACTGTAACGGGTCTAGTGCATGGCGCACCTGTGGCCTAAGTATCCCCAGAACCAGTCTTCAGTATTCAGCAGATGCATCATCCTGTGTGTAGGTTCATCTCTTCTGAAAGGCCGCTCTTTAGTGTCTTACTCCTTCAAGACTCATTTCGGCACTAAAGGGCTCCCGAACAGAATCAGTAGATTCAGTGCACATCACATGCCAGCCAGAGTCCTCTGAACAGTTGGAGAAAAACAAAAGGAAAGACATCACAGCAGCACAGAGGATAGTGGACCACTGTGCGTCATGTCATTGGAATGTAAAGGCTATTGCTCAGGCGATTGAGGGGCTCCAGCCAAGAGGCAATCAGCAGGTCTAAATGACCCAGCCTTGGCTGCTTTGAGCTGGGAGAGCCGAAGTCACTTTGTTGGCAGTCCTCCGCTTTGATGACATCGCAAATGAATGCTGTGGTCCTGGCGGTGGTTTAGTTGAATGGCCACTTCCTCAACTGAACACACCGAGACACGCTCATTCACTAAATTCACCTGGCTCTCCTTACCTCTTTCTTCTCTCCTCTCTTCACTTGTTCCTCTCCTCTCCTCTCCTCTCCTCCGCTCTCTGGCCAGCGGGAGCTGATGTGCTCACCAAATGGCATTTCCTGGATTGCAGGAAGGAAAAATGACTGTGGAAATGTTGAAAAGGACTTGTTTGCAGAGCATGAAATTGGAGGCTATTCATCAGCGGTCTTCTCTCCTCAGAGGCTGCACTTGTTTGCTTTGATTGCTTGTGCCAAACTAGACCCAGAGAATCTTCTGTCTTTCATTCTATTTCAGGCCAGGGCCAACAACAGTCAGATAGACTGCTGATATGCTACCATGAAATTTAGTGACCCAATGCCTGGGATTATGACACTCTACAGCACCCAAGTGACATTTATCTTTTATAATCCCGGTCTTGTGGAATACTGTTACTGAGTTGTTTTTCAGTAGGTGCAACAGGAAGGTAAGAGTCATGGCGTTGTGTTGGAGTCTATCTGCTGAAGATAGTATCTGCTTGGCCATTCACTCTGTAGTGCTGCTCAGATTTTGCCTGGCCAGTTGCCTGAGAGAGGGACTGACCTCAGACAGAGCCTCGTGTCAAGTCAGTGCAGCTCACCATTACCCTTGTTGCTTGGACCCCCACACCTCCTGCCCCAAAAACTGTCTCTTCCATCACAACAGTCACAAACCCGTACATATGCTCTAATAGAAAAGCCAATTATCTAAAGGCAAACAAAGGAGATTACTGGTGTCAGTTTGTCATAGCAGAGCTCCAAACAAGAGCATTTAGTGTCATTGTCTGTGTGTGTGTGTGTGTGTGTGTGTGTGCGCGCATGTGTGTGTGTGCATTCTAGTTAATGCACAAAAGATGTTTACAGCTAAATGCTGGTGTCATACTCAGTTGTCAAGAGAGTCTCATTTGTCCTGACTGCAGGTAAAGGCAGGGTGGGGCCAGCTGGGGATGTGTGTGGATGTGCTGCTGTGCTAGACAGGACAGGAGACAGAAGACAAAAGTGCTGATACTTGTGTCACTAGCACTGTATATCTTCACAGCCTTTAAACTAACATTGTTAACCTACTTACTCTCTCTCGCTCTCTTTCAGACACACGCACACACACACACACTTTTTTGCATACTGACATCTCATCTACTTGGAAGATACTTGTGTGTGACACCTCTTAGATCTATCTTGTGTTTGTGTGTGTGTGTGTGTGTGTGTGTGTGAAGAGAGAGAGAGCTGTTTTTGTGCTGTGGATTTGGGCAGTGTGTTGCTGGATGTTGTTCTGCCTGTGATCGCTGGTTTCATGGGACCTGGGGCCCATTAATATTTAAGGATCTTTACAGAATAATTGAGATGAGCAGCATCCATGAAGGATCAGCACTGCTGCAGTAGAATGTGTTTTTATTGCCTTCCTGGCCGTGGGGGAGAGAGGAGTGCGGCAGCGAGGAGCGGAGCTAAGCAAAGCAGCCCTTATCACATCTACAGGGTGCCATCCAAAGACAAATACACTGCAATGGCTGGAGGAGATTTTGGATTATTTATTAAGCATCAGTCTTGCAGTCTCCGTCTAGTGCCCCCAATACCTTCATGGTTAACCCCCCCAACCACACACACATATACACACACACATTTGCTGGATGATGAGATGATGAGGTTATCTTTGTGAAAAGTTTTTTTTGCTGCTGCTGCTGCTCAGGTTCTGATGGAGGCTGTAATCCTGGGTTCTCTTTCGTTTCGAAGCCGAAACGTACGAGTGGATGATGCCTATCATCTCCTGCTTTTCTGAAGTCATTTTAAACCAACCCTTTGAAAAAAGGGCAGTAAGCGCACTGACGCGCGCAGGCAACTACTTAGACAGCCCTGCGTGACGTCAGAAAGTCTATATATTGACTGCGGGCACGCTTCAGGTCCTCTTTGCCTTTTTCACCTCGCTACTGCGTGTGTATTCTGATTGTCTCCGTTTGCTATTGCAAATATTCTTAAACCAACGGCTTTTTTCAAAGCCCACCAAAACAGCTTTTTTCAAAGCTCTTCGAGGGATTTCCCGTCTTGCTCAAAGTGCTCACACCGGTCCCTGACTTCTGGTACCACGAGACGCAAGATGGCTACTCGCCGATGCACCGATTGCGACCGCGCAATGGTGGTCTCCGACCGCCATGCCATCTGTTTCATCTGCATGGGGAGCGAGCATGCTATGCTCGCCTTTTCGCGACCAGATCTCTGCTCGGCTTGCGAACGCCTCTCCCCTACAGCTATCGCCAGCAGAGCGGCATTCTTCGTGGGTTCCACTGGCGTTTCAGGGGCAGGTTCTTCCCCCGCTGGCGTTAGGGGTATTGTTCCCCACCAGTCTCTCGATGTTTCCCCGGCGTCTCCGCACCCGGTTGGGCTCATCGATCGAGCTTCAGTGGCTAATCGACCGTCGGTTAGCTTCTCAGCGGCTAGCTTGCTACCAGCTAGCCAGCTAACCGTGGCCCACCAGACTAGTCCTACTAGCTCCATTGGCGCGCTCTTCGCCCGCGCGGCTACCTCGCCGCCTCAGGGCGACACCGATGACGAGCCAGTTATCGAGGCCGTGGATGAGGAGGAGCTGTCCTCCTTCCTCCTTCCATATCCTCTCCGCTCAGGGCGCCACCGTCGAAGATATGCCTCCGGTTGTCAAGACCCACGCCGCTCAGCTAGCTTCCGAGCTAGCTTCTTTGGCTAACAGGCTAGGCCTGCCTCCGCCTCAGCGCTATCCGGAAGGGCGTTTCGACCCCTTCTCCGGTGCGCTTCCCTCTCCAGATGCTCTCCCCCTCCCTGCTCACCCCACGGTTGTGGCTGATGCGCAGGGCTCCTGGGAGGCTCCCTACGCCGCCATTGCCCCTATCCAGGGACACGCGGCGTTTTACGCGATGGACAAGGCGGGCGCCATTGGCCTCTTGCAGCTCCCTCGCGTTGAGGATGCGGTCGCTGGTTGCCTTGCACCAGCCTCTGCTGCCACCTGGACATCGCCTCCCGAGCTCCCCTCCAAGCCGTGTCAACGCACGGAGAAGCTTGCCTCCAAGGCCTTCATTTGCACAGGCCAGGCGATAAGGGCGCTAAACACCGCCTTTCTCCTCTCCTCCTTGGCGGAGGAACTGGTGGCTGAGCTGGCTACGCAACACTCAGAGCTGACCGTCCATCAGCTCCGCAGAATTACCGCCCTCACCTCACTGGCTATCCGGGCGGCCATTAAAGCCGACGGGCGCTCCCTTGGCTCACTGGTCGTCTTAGACAGGCATCTCTGGCTAAACCTCTCCTCCATGCCGGAGAAGGAGAAGAAGCATCTCCTGAACGCTCCTATCTCCGCCGATGCACTGTTTGGCCAGGCGCTGGAGCTACAGCGCGATCACTTGGAAAAGACGAAGTCGGTGGCTCAGGCCCTGCAACCCGTGCTTCCCAAGCGTGCCCCGCCTCAACAGACCGCTCCCGCTGCTCCTCAGACGCGTGCTCGTACGCCTCAAAGGACGCAAAAGAAGAAGGCGGACGCACCCAAAGCCGCACCACAGCCGGCTGCCGGGTCGCAACCCACTTGGCAGCGCTCCCGCTCTCGCGGGCGCCCAGCTTCCGCCAACCACCCGGTTAGCTGGGAGCGGCGTAAGAGGCCACAGCGACCCTGATGGGGTCGCATGTGCGCGGCAGAGCATGTCATGCGATCGCCATCCATTGACTGCTACGCCTCTGTGTGCTCTCAAAGGCCCGGGTCCTCGCTCTGCAGTCCCCAGCTCGGAGCGTTCTCCCCCGCTTCGGCGGTCCTCTCTGATCTCACCTCCTCACGGGGCGCTGAGTTTGCCTTGTTCACAAGCACTCCGCACACACGCTACAGTCCCTCTGGGGCAATGTTTCAAAATGAGCCCCGGCCCAGGCCGGAGGACGCTCTCTGTTCTGTCAGCGCTATCGCGCACTGGGGCACCGGTACGGTCTCCGGCGCGCGTTCAGCTGACACACGCCCCGCGCTCTGCGCCCCGCGTTTCGACACACCTAGACGGCGCCCACGTGGCGCCGAGGCCTCCACGTGCCACGTTCTCCACGTCCTCTGTCCCCCTCGCCTCCGGGCAGTGGGCATGCGACGCCTCTGAATCGTTCACGAGCAGCGCTACCACGCACTGGGGCACCCACACGGTCTCCGACGCGCGTTCAGCTGACACACGCTCCGCGCTATGCGCCTCGCGTGATGACTCGCCTCTACGGCGCCCAGGTGGCTCCGAGGCCTCTACTAGTGTCGCGACCTCCGCTTTCTCTGTCCCCTTCGCCTCTGAGCAGTGGACATGCGGCGCTTCGGAGTCGTTCACGGTCGAGAAGTCCCCCCCGTCCTCTCTCGCCGCTTCTGTCGGTCGATTCATCGCCCAGATACGCGCAGGACTGTCTGCTCAGTCTGACACGTCTGCCCTTGGCCAGACGGGTAGCTTCTCCCCCTTCTTCGAGGTCGTCGCCGACACGCACTCCGAGTCGGCTGCCCCACGGGGCGTCGCAGGTGCAGTGCGCGGCTCATCGACCACCTACGTCGCTGGCACGCGCTCCAGGTTGGCCGCCCTACTGTGCACGGCCTCTCAGTCACGCGTGAGCGCCCAACGGTCTCACACACGGCTAACTGGCCCCCTGCCCCCGCACACTGTCGGGTCTCTGGTCTGTCAGTCGGACGCTCTTCAGCTTCACGGACAGCCTCAGTCTTTGACCTCGGCCCCCCTAGTGCCACCCGGAGGCAGCATAGCACTTCGTTTGTCCTTGCTGCCTCCTCATGCCGCCGCTCTGCTCCGGCAGAATTGGGCGATGTGCACAACGTCGCGTTGGGTCCTATCAACAGTGTTGAAGGGCTATCAACTGCAGTTCAGGTGGCCACCCCCGCCCTACAGAGGTGTCATGGAGTCAGTGGTGCCCCCCACCAGGGCCCCTGCGCTCAGACAAGAGCTTTGCGATCTCCTGAGAAAGGGCGCTATTCAGCGCGTAGATCCGACGCTGGCGCGCGCAGGTCGCTACAGTACGTACTTCCTGGTGCCCAAGAAGTCGGGCGCTTTTCGCCCTATCCTAGACCTCAGAGCGCTCAATGTTTCGCTCAAACCTCTCACCTTTCGCATGCTCACGGGGCGAATGGTGGCGGAGTCGGTCCGCCAGGGGGACTACATGGTCACCATAGACCTTCAGATCGCCTATTTTCACATTGGCATAGTCCCCAGGCACAGGCGTTTTCTACGCTTCGCCTTCGAGGGCAGCGCGTACGAGTACGCAGCCCTCCCCTTCGGTCTATCTCTAGCACCTCGGTGCTTCACCAAGTGCGTGGAGGCGGCGATCGCTCCTCTACGCGCTCAGGGGATCAGACTCCTCAATTACTTGGACGACTGGATGCTGCTGGCTGGTTCCAGACAGCTTCTAACGTCACAGACCCACGTGGTCTTGCGTCACCTGCACAGTCTGGGTTTCTTAGTAAACCTAAGCAAGTGCATGCTCTCCCCCTCCCAGGAGGTAGAGTTCCTGGGCGTGAGGCTGAACTCGCGCTCGATGAGAGCGACGCTCACACCGAAGAGGCTCCGGGACGTCAGGGCGTGTCTACGCCACTTCAGACTAGGTGCCTGCGTTTCGGCCAGGCTGTGTCTCAGACTGACGGGCCTCCTATGCGCCGCAGGCGTATCCTCCAGGTCGAACCCCGCCCGTCGGATCTTAGTGTCCAGACGCATGTGGCTAGCCCTCGCGCATTGGCGCAAGCCGCCCCCCTTCACCGGAGGCGGCGCCTTGGGTACTATAGCCAGACGCATGACGGTGACCACCGATGCGTCCAAAACAGGCTGGGGCGCCGTTTGCTGCGGTCGCCCCGCCAGGGGGATATGGGGCACAGCCTCCAGGAGATTACACATCAATGTGTTGGAACTCCTTGCTGTCTTCTGCGCTCTGAAGGAGTTTCTCCCTCTTCTCAGAGGAGAACACGTTCTTGTGCATACAGACAACACCACTGTTGTGGCGTATATCAATCGCCAGGGCGGCACGCGCTCTCCGGACCTGTTTCGCCTGGCGTACAAGCTGCTCACCTGGGCCTCTCGCCACTTCCTGTCGATCAGGGCGGCGCACTTGCCAGGTGTTCGCAACACAGGCGCGGACCTCCTCTCCAGGGGTGTTCTGCGTGCAACCGACTGGCGCCTCTGCCCAGCCGTGGTGCACAGCCTTTGGTCCCGCTTCGGGCGGGCACGAGTCGATCTTTTCGCCTCGAGAGAGAACGCTCATTGCCCTGCGTGGTTTTCGCTGGAACGAGATGCGCCGCTAGGGTCAGACGCGCTAGCACACCCGTGGCCGCGCGGTCTACTCTACGCTTTCCCCCCCCTTCCTCTGATGCGTCAGGTGTTGGCCAGGATCAGAGCGGGGGCGCACAGGGTGATTCTGATCGCCCCCAATTGGCCATCTCAGAGCTGGTTCTCAGATCTGGTCTCACTGTTAGACGGCCAGCTGTGGACTCTCCCTCTGAGGAGAGACCTCCTGTCGCAGGCTCACGGGTCGCTGTGGCACCCCAAGCCGGAAGCGTGGAGACTGACGGCTTGGCCCCTGAACGGGCGCGTCTCCTAGAGAGCGGCCTGTCAGACGCAGTGATAGAGACCGTCCAGGCTGCTAGAGCTACGTCCACTAGGTCGTTGTATACACTGAAGTGGCGCGTATTCAGCACGTGGTGCAGAGACAGAGGCTGTGATCCTCTAGTCTGCCCTATTGGCGAGGTGCTTGCCTTTCTGCAACACCTATTTGATCAGGGTCGTACACCCTCTACTTTGAAGGTGTACCTCGCAGCCATCTCAGCATGCCATGTTGGCTATGCTGGCGTTTCCCCAGGCGCTCACCCCCTTGCGTCGCGCTTCATGAAGGGCATCAGACGGCTCCGCCCCTCTGCCTCCCCTTCGGTCCCTACTTGGGACCTGGCCACCATCCTACGTGGACTGGCCCTTACGCCCTTTGACCCTCTGTCGAGTGCCAGTCTAAAGATGCTTTCCCTTAAGACTGCGCTTCTGCTCGCCCTGGTCTCGGTGAAGCGCGTCAGCGATCTGACTGCCTTGTCGGTCAGTCCTGACTGTCTCGAGTTCACGCAAGGTGACGCGCGGGTCACGCTGCGACCAAATCCCTTTTCTCGCCCGAAAGTGCTGTCTACTGACCCTCGTTCGAGGGTCATTGAGCTCTCAGCCCTTCCTGAGACGGGCAGTTCTGTGCCCGTCACTCTGTGCCCGGTCAGAGCGCTTCGTGCCTATTTGACGTGTACGCAGAGAATCAGGAAGACGAACCAGTTGTTCGTCTGCCATGGCGAGCGTGCCAAGGGTCAGGCCTTGTCTACCCAACGCATGTCGCATTGGCTTACAGAAGCCATACGTCTGGCATATGAGGCGGCGGGTGTTCCTCCGCCTGTTCATGTCAGGGCGAACTCCACCCGTGGAGTGGCGGCTTCTTGGGCCTTCTGGAAGGGCATCCCCCTGAAGGATATCTGCTTGAGCGCTTCGTGGGCCTCAGGCAACACCTTCGCGCGTTTTTACGCATTGGACGTCACCAGGCCGGATGTAGCAGAGAGTGTTCTCTCTGGGCCCGGCGGCGGTCCCATGGATCCTCCCACCTCGGGCTCCTCGGTGTAGGGCTCTTGAGGCTTGGTTGTAGTGATCCACTCGTACGTTTCGGCTTCGAAACGAAAGAGAACGTTACGGATACTAACGTATCCTCGGTTCTCTGAGTGAGAAGCCGAAACGTACGCTTCGGGCCTCAATCGCCGACGCTGGCGAGCTTGGCAAAGAGGACCTGAAGCGTGCACGCAGTCAATATATAGACTTTCTGACGTCACGCAGGGCTGTCTAAGTAGTTGCCTGCGCGCGTCAGTGCGCTTACTGCCCTTTTTTCAAAGGGTTGGTTTAAAATGACTTCAGAAAAGCAGGAGATGATAGGCATCATCCACTCGTACGTTTCGGCTTCTCACTCAGAGAACCGAGGATACGTTAGTATCCGTAACGTTATTGTCGTGATCATACTGTATTCATGGACCATTACGCTCCAGACCAAACCGCAGGGGCTGTTGCCATTTGGGGGAAGAGGAAATTGTTTGCTTAGCCAGCATGGGGCGTTGTGCTCACGACTTCAAGCATAAGTTCTGATGTAAAAGAAATGTGTGATTGATTCTCTGGAGTCCAGAGTCGCTCTTCTGAGTTTCTCCAGACTGCTGAAATATAAATCTAAACCTTTGTGCAGTGTGCTCTGTGCTTTAAGTAAAGGAAGTGCCTCACTAGACAAATTCTGCTTCATCAGAGTCAGTGTGAGAGTGGGACTTGAGAAGAAGGGGGGGAGGGGCTGCTTCAAAAGAGAGAGAGAGAGAGAGAGAGAGAGAGAGAGAGAGAGACAGACAGTGCAGTGGCGCTGGGCTTCCCTCAGGGTCTGTCTGCCTTGGCTTCTCCAGCAGGAGGTGAGAGGCACTGGGCAGCCGGATGCTGGACCATGCCATGGAGCTTCATGGCAAACATTTGGAGAAGTCACACACACACACACACACACACACACACACACTCATACACACATGCTCACACACAAAGAAAAGGCGAAATGGAAGAATAGTGTGGTAGGCTCCTGTGGTTGTGTGTGAGAGCCTGTGCTGCTGTGCTAATGGAATGGCAGAGAGATGTGTTGCACATTAGAGTGTCATGATGCGTGTGTAATGAACCAGGAGATAGCTGCTCGCTGCTCTCCTCCCCACATCATCTGTCATCCCAGCACCCCTTTCTTTCTCTCTTTCTCTTAGGCTTTCTAACACTCTCCTATGGCTTTTATCTCCTCTTTTTTACCTTCTCCTCTTCTCTCCTTCCTTTCCCTTCATCTCTATGCTAGGCCTGTCCTCTCCCTCATCCTTTTATTCTTTTTTGTCTTCTCTTACCTTTTTCTCTCACTCTTAGACTTGCTAATATTCTCCTAAGGCTCTCTCCCCCCCTCCTCCTCATCTTCCTCCTTCTTCTACCTTCTTTTCTTGTCCTCACCTCTTCCCATTTTCTCTTTCTCCCACCTACTCTCCTCTCCTCACTCATCTCTTTCTTTTTCTGCCTGTCTCAGCATTTGCTATCTTTCCCCCTTTTCCCCCGGGGCATTCCCGGCGTTGTGCTCCTGGTCCTGCTCATCTCCTGCTGCCCCCTGATGCTGCTGCCGCTGGTGTCTACTCTCCATGAATGTTTAAGTGCCTCCCGTCTCTCACGCGCGTTTCGTGCTGTTAACCTTCCTTCCTTCAGCGGCGACACACTTCACCTGTTCATGCCCAAGCTGAGCTGTGTGCCAGTGTGTGAGGCAGTGTTCACCACAGGCAGGCCTGTTGAGTGTCAGGGGCCAAGGACAGAGCTGAGCTGAGTGATGCAGGGCCAAGGACAGAGCTGAACTGTTTTTTTGTTTTTTTTTGACGGGGTTGAGGCATAGAGCAGACAGGTGGCAGGGGCAGAGGTGATTGGCTGATTGGACAGCTGATTGATGGCCGTGCGCCTGGCAGTAATCAACAAAAGACTGCACATGACATCTCCCATCACCAACAGCAGCAGCACAACCCTGAAAGTGGGAAGGACTATGTGTATACAGATGCCTCAAAGGCCTATGAAATGCCTATTAAGGAACTAAACATAAAAGAGAGCTACTCAAACATCTACCTCCTTATCGTGGGATATGGCTCACTCTGTAACAAATAACAGGCTCCAGATAATGGATGCTATTGGAGTGCGTGTGTATGTGTTTTTTTGTGTGTGTGTGTGTTTGTGTGTGTGTGTGCATGTGTGCGTGTGTGTGTACATGTGTGTGCTTAAGAATATGATTGAGTTGAAGGGAGAGATGAAGAGTGTGAGAGAGAAAAGAAGCTCTTGAACTTTTTGGTTCTCTCTCTCTCCCTTTTTCTCTCTTTCTCTCACCTGCCCATCCAGTGTTGTGTGCAGCCAGGTTCAGTGCATCACCCCAGACATCCCTCCTGTTCCTCTCTTTCACTGTGAACCATCCATCTTTCATCCCCTAGCTCTGGTCTGTCAGGTCAGAGAGTGGGAGATGGAAGCCAGTAATGTTAAATTTGGCAAGGTGGCTTTCAACTCCAGCTTCAGAGTACTTCCACCTCCTTGCATCATTCAACCCTTTTGAAGATTCTGCTGCTTCAAAGAGAACCATGACTCCCCCTCCCCCCCCTTCCCAATCTCCTGACCAGTGGGGTGAGGCTTTACTGCTTTAACCCAGATCAATTCTTTTAATGTTGGGACGAGGCCTGAACCGGCTTTCCAGTGGAGCTCCTAGCCTGTCCGGCCTATTGGGTGGCGGTAAAACTGATGTCAGGTCAGTTTCTGTGCAAGCACAGAAGCAATCTGCCATGCAGGCTTGAGCACTTACATGCCCATGAAGAAGCCAGGTGGATTGTCATAATAAGGCTTGTATTATAAGGTCAGACAAATTAGTGTGAGGGGCTAATACCTTATATCTGTGAGGCTATAATGGACTATGACAATGTGTAGGATCTTTTTTACAAATTAATGATTCCTTGCAGGCTCCTCTAATCTTTTTTAGCCAAAGCATCCCTTTGGACCACAGTGGGTTTTAAAATAATTAGAGCTTTTCTCTTTCTCCTTGTGATAGAATGTTCCTCAGCTGCCGTGTGGGAAGGCCCTGTACAGCTATGAAGGAAAGGAGCCAGGTGACCTCAAATTCAACAAGGGCGACATCATCATCCTGCGCCGTAAGGTGGATGAAAACTGGTATCATGGGGAGCTGAACGGCAGCCATGGCTTCCTCCCGGCCAGCTACATCCAGTGCATCAAGCCGCTGTCCCAGACGCCTCCGCAGGGCAAAGCCCTCTACGACTTTGAGGTCAAAGACAAAGACCAGGACAAAGACTGCTTGACTTTCACTAAGGTAAGGGCTCTATATGTCATCTCACTACCACAGATTTCAGTGTTGTTTTTAAGCCTCAGAAAGATCAATCTTATGCACAGCACAGAGAAAGATTAATCTTATGCAATGTCAATATCATTAAGATAGACATTTGCATAGTGTAGAGGATATTTACATTATTTTTCTCTCTATTTTGCCTGTTCCTTTGTCTATTTTCAGCCTCTCTCAATCGTCTGTGTGTGTGTGTGTGTGTGTGTGTGTGTGTGTGTGTGTGTGTGTGTCCATTAGGGCTGGGCGATATGGACTAAAATGTATATCTCGATATATCTCTCTCATATATCGATATACGATATATATCTCGATATCTTTCCAGCAAAAAAAATAAATAAATAAATAAATAAATAAATAAATAAATAAAATAAAGTGTCTATAAAATAAATAATGAAAATAATATAAAGAGCTTTTGTTCAAAATAACAAGTTCTCAACTAAACTGTGCAACAGTAATAACAAACATGTGGGCCTTCTTTCCATTTGTATATTTTGTGCAAAGAAAACGAATGTGTTAAGAGTCTCCGCCGTAATGTGACACAAATGTAGGACTCACAGGTTCTGCTAACTTTTCTCCACTCGTCTGTTGTCATTGCGCCACAGAGTTCAAATGCAAATCGCGCTCTCATCATAGTCGCGGCAGTTCTTGTCTTGTAAAGTAACAACACAAATCCGCGTTCCACGACGACAATTGATGCCATGTCCACCGTGATACGGCAATTGATTTTAACGTTATGCTCCACCGCCGCTTTTTCTGTCATAGAGTTAGGGAACATTGCATGCTAAAGAGTTCTGAAGTTTTGCTCAGTTCCCACTGGTTTTGTGGCGGTCTGTCCTCGGAGTTTGTAACACTCTTCATATACTTGCCGGTGGCCTCCATTTCAAAATGACTAAACCGTTGTTTCGCTTTTTTGGCCACAATAACCTTTCCGCGGCATTCTCCATCTGTATAACTCATGCATTCTATGGAAGTGACCATTGTTGTTTACTCGGTCTACATGAGTAGGGGAAGGGAGGAGCTAACTCAAAGCAAGGAGCACTGAGCTATCAGTGGCAAGGAAGCTGGTGCACAGACGTCGCATAGCAGAAAAAAGCGGAATACTTGTCTCTGGATTAAAAAACAAGTCATAACCGATATATACGATATGTCAAAAATCATATCGTGGTTTGAAATTATATCGATATTGATTAAATATCGATATACCGCCCAGCCCTAGTGTCCATGCACATCTCTCTCCCCATGTTCACCTTTAGCTCCTCTCTGATTATGGCTTCATTAGCAGAGCAGGCAGCTGATACCCATCCAGCGGCCAGCATCAAAGGATCTGTGAGCCTGATAGACTGGCGCTCCACACCAGAGTTCATTTACACAGGCCCAAGCACTTCTGCCCTCTCAAACTCCCTCTGCCCTGTTCATCTGGCTGTTAGACAAAAGGAAAGAGTCTTCCTCTATGCGAGCTGTTGACCATTTCTAATTTTGACTAATAGAACACTCAATATGTTCTGTGTAGTACATCAGGTGACTAGTAGTAATTATCGGTCCAGTCTGTATGAAGAATGGGCTTTCTGAGTTGGGGACATGTCAGGCATGGCATTTAACAGTGCCCACTTTCACACATCCTACTTAAGCCAGAAAGGTCAGAAAGGGAGAGGAAGGTGCTGATTGATCCACAAGATTAAAAGAAGATGGGGGGTGGGGGCTAAATAGGGACGTCTTTTCTCAGGTCTTGTATGGTTTGCGGAGCTTGACGTTATTGAAAGTACATTAAGCATTCATGCCACCAATCCCTAGGTGGAGGGTGTTCCTGTGTGGCACTGGTAATTATGCTGAGTGGGAGCACACAATAGAGGGATCCCTTTCATCAGATTCATAGCCGTCAGTCAACCCCCCACCTCGCTAGCTCTCTGTCGCTCTCCCTCCCTCCCTCTCACTCCCTCTCTCTCTCTCTCTCTCTCTCTCTCTCTCTCTCTCTCTCTCCTCTCTCTTCTTCCTCCACAGCCCCCCGCCCACTACTCTCCTCCCCTGACACACTTCCACATAAGCACAGTATCTCTGCAATGCATAGAAAAGTCTTTCCCTCTGTTTTTGCATTTTTGGAACACGAGCATAAATTTGTGTGTGTCTTATTTGTGCATAAATTTGTGTCTTATTTGTGTACCCAACTGTTCCGTCTCCACTTCAAAGTCTGTCATATGTCTTCTGTGTTTATCTTTGTTTGTGTGTGTGTGTGTGTGTGAGAGTGTGTGCGCGTGCATGGCTGTTTGAGATTTCACAGGTGTCTGTGTGCCTGTGAGGCCCAGTCTTCTCTATGGAAAGCAGAGGTAGAAGTGTAGTCCAAAAATAAAACCCCAACAACTAACAGAGACGACTCAACATGAGTAGTGGCAAAGGCAAAATTCCTCGAGGTTTATTGTAACGAATCCGGGAGCCTGATACAGTGTGTGCGTTAAACTGCCACCATACAAACTCCCCATACAAATGCAAACAGTCAGTTTAAATACATTTCTGTTATCCCCCTTTGACCATTTGGCATGAGTTCTTCCTTTGTCTGAAACTTGTGTATTGCATCTCAGCGGAGATGTCTATGCCTACGGTGTCAAAGGAAGCAAACAATAATTGATTGTCGGTGTGCGAGGTGTTATAGGTTGTGTGTGTGTGTGTGTGTCTGGTATGATGTGTATTGTGATAGCGGAAGGCCTGATTGATTGTAGCTGACAACCATTTAGAAATTACACATTTAGAAATTTATACTACAGAAGAGTATGCTTTGTCCCCACTGAACTGCAGCCGCCTTGGACCAGAGTCAGAATTAAATAGAGTGTTTGTGTGTGTGAGAGAGAGAGTGAAAGAGAGAGAGAGAGAGAGCGAGAGAGCGAATGAGAGAGAGAATCACTACTCACTAGAGATGCAGAGCATGTTGAGAAGGAAGACTATCTGCTGTGAAAGAGGAGAGGGGGAAGGTTAGCCTTAGCCTTCAGTGGCCTCATTGTTCTCAGATTGACTCTGTCAGTCTGGCCAGGCAAGCACACAGGTGTGTGTGTGTGTGTGTGTTTGTGTGTGTGTATCTGTGTCTGTATTTGGTGTGGGTTTGTCTGTATAGGGGGGGTGGGAGTGTGGGGTCTTTCATGATGCACTCCACCACCTCTTTCTCAGAGAGCACATAACGCCATATTGATTTCACCTTTCAGCACTTCAGTGATGCTTTCATTACAGGTCAGCCGATTAGTCAATAAAGCTTTGGATCAATGCGCCATTGGCAGGCATGATGTATCTGTGCTATTCAATGGTGAGTGTGTGTTTGTGTGTGTGTGTGTGTGTATGGAGCATGTGTTCAGACAGCACATAGCACTTAGTTACATCACTCTTTTTAGGCTACATGATCCTGTCTGCAAGATTTATGCGGGGATGTTTAGCGATCCAGTAGCTCTTTAACACACTGATGAAAGCTGATCCTGGGCCAGTCAATCTAAGCAGCTGGGGTACATATAATGGAAATTGATCCTATCCTGTCCTCCAATATTACATTCCGTAAATCAGTACATTTGCTTGTACTTCTTTTTTAATTACATTTTTTCACAGAACAAAAGTGAAAGGCGGCGTCTCCCTCTTTCTCTATCAATTCAATTAAACTCAACTGGGCTTTATAGATATAACAAACAAGTTTTGCATGTGTGTGTGTTTGTGTGTGTGTGTCTGGGCTGAGTCCAGAGCAGTAGCACAAGGCTCCTTAGGGATGTACTATGGCTGATCTTCATCATGTGGGTTGCTGGGCAGAGACAGGAAGCAGAGTGCTGTTTTATGGAAGACTGCACCTTGCGTGTGAAAGGGCCACAGTGATCTGACTAGGGGATGTGCCGGCTGCTTTGTTGACTCACTGCATTTTTTCCTAATACAGGCAGGCAGATGAAGGCTAATGCAGGGCATTCTCTATCACTGTGTTGCCCTGTTTTCTCACTCCCTCCCTCTTTCGCTCTCCCAACACTCTCTCTCTCCATCTCTCTCTCTCTCTCTCTCTCTCTCTCTCTCTCTCTCTCTCTCTTCTGTTTTTCCCACACTCATGTTTCCCCTAACTCTCTCCCTGTGGGCCCAGGAAGTGTGTAATGAATTTTACCTGGGAGCCGGCCCTGTGCCAGCCCCTAATCCACACGGGGGGAGAAGGTTTCTTGCGCCACAAACCGCTCAATTACTGCCAGTCCCAGCTCACCCCAGAGCACATCATTAATGAAGGCCAGCAAGCAGCAGCTCCACTGGCCCTCAGCAGCCCGATTCCTCCCCAGAGACTCAGCCTAATTCAGCTCTCCTCATCTGTGTCACCTCCCCCACACACACACACACACACACACTGGCACACACAAACTGTAAATAGGGATGCATGTGCAAATATCATATAATACTGATGAATAGCGTGTTATGGCAACCTCACTTTAATCACAATTAAAATAAATCTTGCTGTTAATGCAGGGTCGTCTTGGTAAGAACAGTGCATATTTTTGCAGGTGACTAGCATGCAAAATAAAGCTAGTTTTAGAAGTAGCTATCAACTTTGTGGTAATCTGCACCTCTACTACAAATCAACAAATTAGCCAGTAACATTGCCTGCATATGCAACACATCATATTCCAAATAAAGATCCACCAGCTGCTCTGACTAGACAAGGAAGTAGCTTGACTTTAAGTATGTTTCCAGGTTGACGGAAGATGCCATTGACCATCCCAGTTGACGTGGTCTGCGCTGAATCAGACCTTGATTAGTGCCAGAGTGGTAAAGCAGATTGTCACTGACACGGGAAAAATTGTGACAGTGCAAAGCACTAAAAACAACTTAAGAATATAATATTCCACCTTATCTCCAGCTGATAAATAAAGTCTTACCCTGCAATGACCCATTTAAGACATGATTCCAGCACTCTCACTAGTGTTTACCAAATAACCTGCTTAACTTGACTGAACTGTCAGGGCTCACACTACTTCTTTGCCTCAGCTTGCAGCCATACAGCTGAATTAAAATATAGTGTACTGTAGTCTTTTATTTCTCCAAATAGTATTTAGTAAATAGCCTAATAACTGCCTGAAATATCATCAATATCATCATATTTGTCATAATTTGTGCATCATACATTTTTGTAAGACTATAGAGAAGATAATATTTATTTTAATTGATAAAGAACATGGAGGCATGTAATCAAGCAATTAAACTGCCATAGACGTAACTATACTGTAGATAAAGTTTGCTGTGATGTTTAGAACAAACATTTCCATATCAATGTATTTGAGTACAATGTAAACAGATGCTGAAAGAGGTGTTTTTTCAGCAATTTTACAATAACTACAGCCTTTTTCAGCCCTAGTATACAATTCATACATACTTACAGTACATACTGTTCATACATACATTATGTATGTACATACATTTTTGGGCTACAGTGCATGCAAGCAGGAGTATGCTACATGCGGCACTAAAGAACAGAACGGATTCTGGAAATTTACCAGAAGAAATGACGAAAGCGAGAGAAAAAGACAGAAAGGCTTATATTTCAAGCACTCAGCTGACCTTGTTGTGGTGTGTAGGTATAATTGTACTGAAACTATTCCAATCTTCCCACGCACCGGAAAACAAATGCGTGCAAGAAAAAAATAAGAAAATAATGTAACTCCTCATGTAACTACATCACCGCATCGCATCTCAATAATGAGCATGTGATCATGTTTGAAAAGCCTTCAATTACAAATGAGCAAACAGACAGACTGACGGTGGGAGTGTGTGAAAGGCAGGAGATGAACGGGACGTGTCCTCATACAGCTTGTATGAAACAGCAGACAGATGAAGCTCAGGCGTTGGGCGTTGGGCAGGTGTGTGTGGGGGCATGGTGAGGGTGGTGCTGGACGGAGAACAGGGTGTGCCGAGTGATGTGAGGGCCACAGGAAGTGGAGGGGAATAGCACTGAGAGGAGGCCCTGTTCTGGCTGCCACATCCCCCGGCCTCTCTTCTCCCCATCTGCCCGATGCACAATAGAAGGAAACACTTCTCAGCTGCCACTGACACACACACACACACACACACACACACACACATTCAAACAGAGATGTACAATTGGTGCTGTCAAGGGCCCAGCATTTGTCACTGGTAGATCTGAAAGCACGTGTCAAAAAAGCACCATGACATGACACGACTCTGTTCATTTGCCTATTTATTTATTTGTCTCCCCCCGCTGCCTTGTTTTTCTTCCGATTTGGACGGAAGCAGACCAGACCAGACCCGTATCTGTGGGCTATTCAGATGCTAATGCTGCGGCCCTTGCTGAATGGAGTGATGGAGCCGAGCTGAAGGTTGCATGCGTGGAGCGTGTTTGGAAGGCGCATCACGCTCGGCTGTCAGCCATGCAGAACAATCTCGTTGCGTGGCCCTAACGCACCTTATGCATCATTTACACTCTGATCGGTATTAAGGAAGCCCAGCTTAGACAGAATGTGAAATGATGCGGTGCCACTGCTGCCGCGAGAGTATTTTTGTTAATGTGATCAAGGCTGTGTGTGCCAGGGCGTGTATCAAAGTTGGCACGTGCGCGACTGTTATTGATGCCGTTATCTGTTACAGTGTGTGATAATGTTCTTAATCAAAGGGAGGGGAAATGAGGTTTCATGGAAATTGAATTCCTTGTTTGTGTGTATGTGTGTGTGTGTGTGTATGAGCGTGGTCATTTGAATGCTTGGGTGCACTTCAGTGGAAGGCTGGACTGTGGAGCTGCACTGTGCTAAGGGCAAGTTGTCACAAAGGTTTAGTTCTGGGTTTCGTTTCTCCACACCTTCAATGCACTTTGGGTTTCTGAAGCCGTCTCTACAAATTTACCTCATGTTTAACCCCCCCCCCCCCCCCACACACTCCCTTCTGTCTGTCTCCCACAGGATGAAATTCTGACAGTGATTCGAAGAGTGGACGACAACTGGGCAGAGGGCATGCTGGGAGATAAAATTGGAATCTTTCCCATTCTCTATGTGGAGGTGAGTGTGTGGTTTATCTCTGTGAAAGAAGTTGGACTGAAAAAGTGACAAGGTATTTTCTAAAGGCACCAATGGGGAAAGGCACAGTGTCTCGATACCCTAAGGAATTTAGGCATGTGATGTGATTTCTCAGCACATGATGCTCTCACCTCTTCATCCAGCTCAGTGAAGGGAATGCTGCACACAGAGGGATACAGTGTAGAGAGCAAAAAATATGTGTCCTGTCTAGAAGTGCATCTCTCCTCTCATGAAGTCACTTGTTTTTCTATTGAGTAACCCAATAAGGAGAAAGGGCACAGGCTTAAGGCAGCAGGCAGCAGGCAGTAGGCTTAGGGCTGTCAAAGAGACTGACTCTCAGTGGCCAGTTAACAGTCAGGGGTGCTTTGTTCTCTCTCTCTCTCTCTCTCTCTCTCTCTCTCTCTCTCTCTCTCTCTCTCTCTCACACACACACACACACACTTTATCTCTTGCTTTATATGTGTGTGTGGGGGGGGGGGGCATAGAGTGGCATGTCAGGGGAAAGGCAGCATCATAAAGCCCATAAACAAGTGCATTATGGGAGTTAGGGGTCTTATGTATTGATTTAAGAGACTAAGTGGGAAGTGGGGGCGTGTGGGGGCGTGTGGGGGCTGTAGTGCTGGCTGACGCTCACACATGGGGAGGTGAAGGAAAGGACAGAGAAGCTGCCTCAGACAAGTCATCCTCGTCAACACTTCTTCTTTCTCTTTTCTTCTCTTCTCCTGTCCTCCTTACCCATCCCTCCAGCTGCTGGCTTTCACCCCTCCACTCTCATTAGCCATTTGGGAGCTTCTCCTTACCTCCTTACCTCTTTACCTTTTTTCCACTTCACCTGGGGAGGCCAATATTGTGAAACATTGATGCCTTGGGATGCCTCATACGTTTGTGTAATGGACCAGACCTGATCATCATCATCTCCATGCCTACGGGATCCAGTCTCAATGGGAGCAATATGGCCTTCAAGACTTGACACTTGTGTTTGATTTACTGTTCATGGTCTTTTAATACACTTGCAGTTCACTTCCTCTCGACTGGCTCATTAATGGGCAGATGAGAGAACCATAGACTGTATATAAAAACAGGACTCATAATTGGAATGGATTAGGCCAATGCCAGTTAGGAGGCATTGATCAAATGAATGGCACAATACACGTAGAAAAGGCAGGCGTGTTGCAAGCGAGTGGGAATGACCTCACGGTGGGTGGAGGGAGTGACTGGGTAAACCTGACCACAACGATACATGATGGAGGACATGATGGAGGGATGGGGTGTGGAGCCATAGAGAGAGAAGGAGAGAGAGAGGGGACGAGGGGGAAGGATGGTGAACAAAATAAAAAAACATCAATAATTCAGACTCTTCCATCACCGCCAGACACCAGCAGCTCCAGTGAGCCCTAGAGCCTCTGGACTGCCCTCGGGGGACTGTCTGGCGTTGTGGTCACATCTCTGTGGTGGGTGGGGTTGGTAGGGTAGAGTGATAGAGGAGGGGGTGGAGGTGGGATCAGCTGGGCTGCAGTGGAGCATTGTGATGGGACAGGGGTTGCTTGGATGGTTAATTTCTCGTGCTCTCACGCCACTCCTAATGTCTCCAAACTAATTAAAGCGCTTCCGTCTGCTGGCCCTAATCTTTCCGCATGGTGTAATTGTTCAGTCAGGGGGAATGAAGGTGGGCTGTTGTGTGGACTGTTCAGGATAGTTGAGAAGCGTTCTCATTCTCAAACAGATTATACCTCAGGATTATACCTCATGTTTGGGTGCTTTATCTGATTCTGTTTAGTTTTGCCAATCATTGTCTAAGTTGGTGCTGGGGGAACATGTATTTTTAACAGTGCGGCTCACAGCACATGATGCCGTTTAGCTGAGCAATTTGGCTCTTACTTTTGCTCTCCACTCCACTGAGTCCTAAACAGTTTAAGTCCAGATTTAGCATGCGGGAAAAGGACAGACCGAATTAGCGTGACTGCCTCTCACTCCCCTCCCTGCGGCTGTTTAATTGTTCACTCAGTGTTCGCCGCGGTGGCGTCTGGAGGAGTTAGGCAGGTGCTGAAACAGTGCATTTAAGGCTGCTGAGCCCAGAGCGAGGGCAAAAAAAACTGCAAAATCTTTGGCCTCCAGCTCTTCTCTGCTCTGCTCCCCTTCCCCTTCATTGAGATTCCGCACATGCACCCAACTCCGGTTCTGCGTCGTTAACTTTTCCAGAGTCGCATTTAATCAATTCATGGCCTCCCCAAGCACAAGCATATTGCGGGTTCGGGGCAGGGACTGGGTTGTGGGTTGTGGGGTAGGAGGGAGGACTTTTGGGCAGGTGTGGCTGTTTTTCCTCCAGCACACAGCTCCTGTCATAGCTGCCGAGGGAGAGGCTGTTATTGGGCCATACGGGGGAATAACTTTTACCCACCTGTGCTGCTCCTACCTCTTTTGCCTTTGCCCACAGTCTTGGGGAGTGTAGGTTGCAGGGACAGTAGGAGGGAGTGGGAGATGGGTAGGGAGGGCAGGACTTCGCCAGTAACTGTATCAGAGATTCATAACTGCACTGGCTTAAGTCTTCTGAGTAAAAACGTGAAAGGATTGTAAAACAGTCAGTCTTTTATCATAATGGAAACCCAAATAATAGCGCTCAAGGGTGCAGTATCAGTGCTGGCACAGTGATCTCATCTCATGGCTGTTGTATGTCAGATACATTGTTCTACTGTGACTGTGGCTTTGTGGGAAAAACACTTTACCGCAATAAATCCCTGTTTTAACATGAACTAAATTAGGCTATTGTCTTGCTTTACATACCATGCACTTTTGACGCTGTCTGGCTTTGGATGCCAGGGTAATCATTGCAAAGGCCTCAGGAAAGCTTGTCGGGACCCAGTGCATTTTGAAAACTATTTACAGTGCTGCAGGGAGAATTTACTAGCTTACATAGAAGATTCTTGAATTCCTGCTTGTAAACCACATGCCTGTTAAGTCAGAGCGTTGCAGAAGAATGGTGGTGGCAATTAATGTATGCTGGCTGAGAAGAAAATAAGAAAAAGGGCTATGCAACATGCTATACATTTGGAGAAATAATAAAGATGGCTATTCTATGCAGCATATTATACATTTGAAAGATGCATAGCACCACCCCAGGGAGGAGAAAGGAGGGGGGAAGTGGCATGTAAAACGGCTGTGCTTGCACATGGAACACATTACAGGCGAAATAGATGGCCATGTATACAGTATGAATTAGGCTCCCTATGCATTCTTTTCCCTGGCTTGCTCAAAATGAGGCAAGGAATGTGTCGTGTTCTTTGGGAGAGACTTTTTGACAGGCTGCTATTAGGCCACCACTCCAGATGTCTGAGGGTGGCTCCACGTCATGTCCCGGTTGGCCAATCCCAGCGTGCGATCAGGTCTTTGTCACAGGCAGCATCCGGGCTCGGTGCATGGCCATGTTGACTGCTGTGGCTGTAGTCGTCTCCAGGAGAGGAGGAGGGAGCTGAGGCAGTGAGTGACCACTGCTGAATGCCAGTTCACATCTTGCGCTCCAGCCCCATGGTTGCTTAATGAGGCCCTTTCCAGCCCCCCGTTCTGAAGGGAACGCAGAAACCCCCTAATAAGCCACATGAAACAACAATGGCCGTGTATTCAGCCTGTGGTATAATATGGCTCTAATTACACCTAATTGCTCAAGTTGCTGTTATTATTATTGCCACTGGCAAATGATTAAAGGCTTAACCTTAAGATATATTGGAGCTGTGCTCCAAGAGCGGTATTAATATAGTGAGGCTTTAAGTCATTTTTGCTTTGACAATCAAAAGCTGTACAAAGAAAGGACAAAAGATAATTCCCTTGTTGTCTGTCTCTTGTGAATGCTTTATGTGAAAACTCCATCTGATAAGGTGTTCAGAAATGGTTATTATTGTTAAGTTGTATTTTTTTTTCTCAGCTTAATGTTCTGAAAATGTCATTTTTTTTACCTTTCTCTCTAAAAATGCTTTAAAGTTCCCTCTCCTTTTCTTTCCGCTGATTTGTCATTTCAGTATCAATCAGTCTTACTCATTATGCTGTCTGGTGGTTATATTAGCATTACCTATTAACATGGAAATGAAGAATTAACAGACACTGAATCAAAAAGAGTATTTATTGATCATCTCTGAAAAACCTGCCTTCCCCCAGCTGAGTGCCGGTAAAAAGGCGTCAGTGACATTTGAGAATAATAGAGCTTTATTGGAGCTCTCAAGGTCTGTGCTGCAATGCATCATTAAGTCGCCTCATAATAGAGGCTGACAGATGGAGGGGGCTTTGAGCTCCGAGAAGGAAGATGAGTTTACTTAGGTTCATTTTTATAATGGCAGGCAGGCAATCACGTGCCCGTGGGTGTCAATCTGAACACTCCCTGAAGCACAGGCTCGCAGGAAAGCATCTGAGTGAAGGAGAATCACATTCTTCTCAAGGCTGGCAGTTGGGGCGACTTGGATGTCACACGGCATTTGTGAGCGATTGTTTTGACACGCAGTCTTAAATAGCAACGTGTGCGCGTTGGGGCTCTTGGCGGCTACAGAGATGGCAGAACTTGCTCGTGCATTACGCTCCGTTTGATCTCGCACACAGACGGCAATAACAAATAAGCAGGAATTTCAAGACCCATTTTTGTGGTGCCACAAAAAAAATCCCAGTTGTCGGTTTGTACCCCACCTCCCTGCACACACACCACTCACACACACACACCTTTTTTCTCTTCTGCATGTTGTGTACATAGGCTTTGTCCTCAGCTGTTGTTCACTTTTTAAATGCATTTGTGTGTGTGTGTATGTGTGCTGGTGGAAGAGGCACTGTGTGGTGCTGTGTTGAGAAACACTGCCAGGAGGGTAAGGGAGGGCTGGAGACTATGAAGCTGCGTCTGGCAACAGCAGCCAAGATGAGCTGTTCCATACTTGTCCTACATTGGCTTACCTGTCTGGACTTCACAGCAAAAGTGGGGAAGCTGTAGACGCAAATAGGCAGTGGTTCACTCAAGCTATTTTGATAAACTAAAGTGTGTGTGTGTGTGTGTGTGTGTGCATGTGTGTGTGGGTTCTAATAAAGAGATGCTTTAAGCAGGTGTCATTATTCATGTTATCCATGTCGGACTAATTTAGCAGCATTTTTTGCGCAGTACACAGAAGCTTCCCAGCCTCTCATGAACCCCGCCACCCCACTCCCCCCCCAAACCCCCTGCAGCTGCATGGGCCTCAATGTGGGCTCACATTAGGAGCTCAAACGGGCCTTGTTGTTCATGAAGGGGCTACAGAGCTTTCCCATCGTCAGTAATTCAGTCACACTTGCCCCCCGCTTTTCAAAGACAGATAGATAGTAGGTTAATGACCCCTCGCTGTGAGGAAGAGAGACCACCTGATGCTCTTTCAAACAGAAGCTATTTATCACCACCATGATTGCAATCATTAGTTTGATTGCAGGATGGATTTTCGGCTGTGTCCCTGGCTCATTAACAGTCATAGACCATCCCCTATCCTAGTGGACCTCTTCTGCCCTTAGAGCTCAGCCAGGGATATAGCATAGCTCACAGTGATTTGCCTGCTATCATAAGGATGAACTGTTTGTGTTCACTGACTACAGTTTGCTTTCTACGGTCTCCCCAAGCTTCTATTTCACTAAATTAAAACATGAAAAGATCTTTCATTGTGTATGAGAAAATCTTTCATTGGACACATGAGTAGCATCACACATTGCATGCCATTTTATCTATTGGTGAATGCACAAATTAAGGACAATATTTTAAGCATGATTTTGGCAATACCATGTGTGGCAGACAGTGTCATATCTGTACTGTCCATATCGTAATACTCACTTTAATACTCCATCAACTTGCTAGCTTTGGTGGCTCATCTAGTAGTTTAAAATCATTACCAGCTTTTACTTTACTGCACCTTTGCTTTTACTTTTACTGCACCTTTTAACCACGCTGTTCTTATCAGAGGTTTTTAAAACAAGTGTCTGTCTATTTTGTTCCCAAACTAAAATTTACGTTGGGGTCTGATCTCTTTTTATTTTGGAGAATGTGTGAGGAAGTCCAGTACACTAGATAAGCCCCCTTGTGTATCGATTTTTTTGCGCAAAGCTCAGATCTTTAATCCTAGGCCTCTTCTAGAGGGTTAAGGTAAAAAGCACAGCTGGTTTGTTTCACATATTCCACCATCATTAGTGTTTATAGCTGGTTTCTCTCTCTCTCTCTCTCTCTCTCTCTCTCTCTCTCTCTCTCTCTCCTCTGTGCCTGTGCAGCTGAACGAGACAGCCAAGCAGCTGATGGAGATGGACAAGCCCAGTGTGGTTCCAGGCCCCAGCTCTGAGTCCAGCATCCCTGCGGGCCCCTGCCTGAGCCCCTCCAGCAGCAGCACTGCCTCCAGTGCCAACGGCTCGGGCAGCAGTAGCAGTGCCAGCGCCATCCACCGCCGCCCGGAGGGCAAGAAGAATGCCAAGAAGCGTCACTCCTTCACTGCGCTGAGCATGACCCAGCGCACGGCGCAGGCCCTCAACAACCGCCACTCCATGGAGATCAGCGCGCCCGTCCTCATCAGCTCCTCGGACCCACGGGCGGCCGCACGCATCGGGGACTGCCCCCACCTCTCCTCCAGCGCCCCGCCTCAGGTAAGGACAAGAGCTGCCATCTAAGGCCTGATGTTACAGCCACACACACACACACAGACATACACACATACACACAACAGAGCACTTGGAAATGAAGGCATTCCAGATGATGGACTACTGACAGTCTAAACAAACACGTCCTGTCTATGAGCTCTCATCGTGCTATATAAGGATGGAGGGTTTGTTTAGCACTTCCTGTGATCATATCACTGCTTTGTATAAATCTAGTCAGTGCAAAGAAACTACATTTAAGGCAGCACACTGCCAGCACACTGCCAGCACACTGCCTGAAAAACCTCTCCCTGCACAGGAACTCAGAGCTCTGCCTTAGCAAGATATCCATGACGTACATGTGTCTGTGAGATCTTCACGGACAGAGTTAGAGCCAGACAGAGCCAGGCCACAAGCTCCCAACCACATCCACACTGTTTGTCTGAGCATTACAGAGGATAATAAAAACAAATCGATCAAACCTGGGATTCCATTAGCGGTGAGCTAATCTCTATACCATCTACATGAATGGGAATCTTTTCCACTCATTTTTGCCAAACCCCTAGCCTACTGTAGAGTTGGCAGTCTCCTCTGTGGATGCTATAGCTTAAGAGGAATTTCACGTTTTTCCTCTCCTGTGCTGCACCGCTCTGAGCAGAGGTCTATATTTCTTAGCTGGCCTGTTTTACAGCACTGGCCTGTTTTCTCTCTCAACACAGCAAAATGTAGAACAGAGTAAACAACATTCATCATTTCACAGCCACTCGTTTTTTTGCCAGCCAACTTGAGCATCTGTGATAGACACACACTCTCCTTCTCCTTCTCTGTCCTCTCTCATTTCCTCCCTTTCTTAAAAACACAAGCATTCACACACACACACACACACACACACACACACACACATGCACACATCCCCACCCATCCCCTCCCCGTACACACACACACACACAAGCACATACACATCCTAACTACCCCCTAACCCACACACAAGCACACACGCACACACACATGCACACACACACACACACACACACATATATGAAGCAGATGGGAAATACATGCACACAAGCTTCCATCAAAAGGCTCATGCCTTTAATTCTCAGGCCTGCTGCTCAAAGGAGACTGCTTATCGAACACAGCTCTCTGGGGATGCTGCGGTATGTTTGCTCAGCGCCGCCAGTTGGACCGCTTCTGGCCACCACCGCAGAAGGCCAAGTTCTCCCTGCGTGCTGCTGGGCTACCCCCCAGAGCCACAGCCTTGTGCTTAGACCCAACCACCCCCCCCCCCCCCCACACACACACACACACCCCTGTCAGCACACCCCCCACCCTACTGAGCGCAGCAATAAACTGGGATTACTTAACTTTTATTGGAGGTCAGCTGGTGCACTGGACAGAAGACTGGACCAAAGCAGTAACGGGATAGGGGGAGTAGAGGAGTAAAGGAGAGAAGAGTAGGAACTGTGTGAGAGTAGATGATTTAATGGGGACTGTGTGGGAGTAGAGGGTAGTAACTGTGTGAGAGTAGATGAGTAAACAGAGACTGTGTGGGAGTAGAGGGTAGTAACTGTGTGAGAGTAGATGAGTAAACAGAGACTGTGTGGGAGTAGAGGAGTAGAGGATAGGGACTGTGTGAGAGTAGATGACCTTATGCCTGAGCCTGTGTGTCCTCACGTGTGGGTAAAGAGGTGGAAACCCATGCGCCTTATGGTCCTCTCTCAACTCCCTCTGTCTTTATCTCTGCCTAGCTTTGACACAGAGCTTGTGATTGATGACCCCTCCATGCCTCATGCGCCAGCAGCACTAAAGGCATATGTTTGAGAATCAGGTCAGGGAGAGAAGAGACGAGTGGTTTCCGAGTCCTTGCGGCCCAGAGACTTTCTTTGGTTGTCAAGTGCTTTGAAACTGCTGAGTTGTGTGTATTACTGCAGGGCTATTATAGAAAGCCTTAAACTGCAGCAGTAGGGAGTGTGCACAGTGCGCAGTGACTAGCAGGGTCCAGGGGGTAATTCTTCTTCACTTATGACTGAACGACCTTACCATGATCCTTTTCTGGAGTGGTTCATGGCCTCTCTGACCCTCAAGCACAGGTCTCAGATCAGGAGGGTTCCTATCCCTCCACCTCCCACCTCACAGACCCTGTACCTCCTCCCACTGATTCCCGATAGACAGTGTGAATGCGCTGCCTTTGACTGCTGAGAAGTGTGAGGCTGTCGGGGGCCCAGCAAGACTGGACCTCCTCCGCCTCCACCTTCACCTCCACCCCAGGCCTCAGCTGCGGCCCCCTGCTTCTCATTGGAGGCCTTATGAATTTTTCAGTGCCACACAGTAGTGAAGGGGCCGGGGGTCGGCAGGCTCGTAAATCCCCCCCAGGCTGAGTGGATGTGACGGGTCAGAGTGGAAAGATGGGGGGATTGAGGGGAGGGTTATCACAAAGCACTTTATACTCGAGGACTTCAGGGTGATTGGATTCTCTCTCTCTGTCTCTCTCTCTTTCTCCCTCTCTCTGTGCGTGTGTCTTGTAAATAAGGATAGATTGTGGTGCGGTGAGGACTCCCAACATCCCGTGTAGTGGAGCAGAGCCCTGAGCTCAGCTCTTGTAGGGTCTTCATCAGTCTTCATCTGTGAACAAGAACCAACAATCTCTGTCTCTCTCTCTCTCTCTCTCTCTCTCTTTATCTCCCTCTATTTTTCACATTTCCTCACAGCTGAAAGCCGTTCATAGGCACAATAATGGCGCCGTCTCATTATAATTGTCCAGCAACTTAGCAAACTTTAGTTTTAAGTGTTGCCACTGCGCAGGACCTGTTTCAATCAGCTCTGAGCTCCTCAAACACCCCCATGAGATAAAGACGCTCACTGCAGCATCCAGAGCTTTGCCTTGCTGCTGCTTGCGTGTGTGTGTGTGTGTGTGTGTGTGTGCATGTGTGATGAGAGGCTGGTTCTCCAGCTGGAGCTGTGGCCCCTCTCCGTATCCCACCGCTGCCTGGGGCCCCGGGCCTCACTCTGCTGCTCTGTGCCCGTATCTGTGCGGAGCCCGCTGGGACGGACCTACCTGAGGAGAGACACGAGCGGTAATGAGCCACGTGACCACTCGGCCTCCGTTCCCACGGTGATGGCAGCACCGCGCCGGGGAATGTGCGGCTGGCCGTCTCCATGGTGAGGAGGGCTGACGAAGTGCGCCCACTGTTGCTCCTGGACCTGAACGCTAGAAAGGGAAAGAGAGCCTTTGTTAACAATAATTGCTGTTTCAAGCTTGTGGACTTGTGGAAGTCTGTCATCTATTTGGACTAATGAAGGTACAGTAAATCCAGTTTTCAGAGCTTGAAAGGGACACCAGCATACAAGCAGAGCGCTATTGTGTGCTTTCATTCCCAGGGAAAATGGCCAGCTAATTACTCTGGCACTCCTATTTTTTTTTTCTTTTGATATTCAAATCTCTATTATTTGTTTCATTTGCAGAACTGGTTATTCTTAATACTGTAAGTCACGGGTTGATGGTGAGTTCCAGGTCTCAGGTTAGGCTGCTGCTCTGTAGTCCTGTTAGGATGGTCAGGGACTGCTCTCTTCCACTCATTGTAGGCTCAGTGATGCATGATGCGTCAAGCATCAAGTCAAACTGCATGATAGCTACATTCTCATATTGAGTAGTTTTGTTGTGGGTGTGTGTGTGTGTGTGTCCGTAAGTGTATGAAACAAGTATATTTATGTCCATGCAGGTGCTAAATACTAAATTATAAACACAAATTTTCCTTGAACCCCTCAGGCCAGGGTTCTCCTCTGGAATCATGGATCCTCAAATTTATAACAGCTCATCAATCCATCCATCCATCCATCCATCTATCCATCTACTCATTCATCCATGCATCTCTCTTGACTGATGTGTCTCCTGTCTCTGTTTTGTCTCTCCTGTCTCTCAGGACTCATTTGGGGGCTCGTCCAGCAGTGGGATGGTGGTTTCTCCTCGAGTGGCTTCAGTGACAGGGGAGCTGCTGGCTGCAGCCAAGGTCCAACTGCCTCTCAACATGTAAGTCTCCATGGGCACATACAATATGGCTCTTTATAGAAACAGAGCTGTCATCCCCACTGCCCGCCTGCTCTGCATTGCATTTGATGAGCTTGGTACAGACAGTGCTTTAGAGCTGCCAGGGGCATTCTTACCTTATGTTTATATTAAACCTGGGAATGAATACCACTAGAAAGGCCATCGATTTTAAATTGAAATTATACACATATATTTGCATGGCCCTCTTCTCCTTTTCCCAGTTTTCTCTTTAGTTTGATAGAAGCCTTCTGAGTGATGGAGTGGAGATGGCGTGACCACCACAGCCCCATAGTGTTGTATAATCAAGTGCTGCAGTCTCAGCTGATCACATCTCATTCTCTCTGTCCATGTGCAGTGCATACACACACACACAGACACACACATACACACACACACACACACACACACACACACACACACACAGCCTGGAGAATGTGTCTCACTGACCCATGATTCACAAGAAGGCTCATGTGGAAACTTCCGGTGGGAGCGCCATCATCTCTGCCTGACCCCACAGCCACCTCCACCAGCAGCACACAAAGAAAAACATAGACCTCTGTTGCCATAGTTACCCCGAGGCTTTGTATCTCCATGCCTCCTGGGTCTGTGTGTGTGTGTGTGTGTGTGTGTGTGTGTGTCTGTGTGTGTGTGTGTGTGTGTGTTTGAACTGCTGTTAATGCTTCCTTTTAGCTTACCATATGTGAGTGTGTTGAATGTGTTTACATACAAATGTGTCTATGTGTGTGTGTCTGTATCTGTGGTCTTTCATGAGTGAGACCGGCGTGAGCGGTGGTGGGCTGCCTCATGGCAGACAGAGCTCTGGCCTGAGGGGAACATAAACACTGTCGGAGTCGTTCGCAGCTCTGTGCAGCCGCACTGTTTGTGCCCTGTTTCCATACTGAATTAGCCCACAAGAACCAGCTCTCCACTTCACTTGCCTTCGGTTGGTCAAGTCTGGATGCATTAGCTAAGCTTCCTGTGGATTGTGGAGGACATTGTGTTCCCAAGGTCTCACTCGCTGAGCTGCTTGGCAATTTTGCAGTGAATTTTCCAGCTGGATATGGTAGTATTCAATGTGTGCTTCAAAAGGCATTCAGCACAGCAGGTGAATTGCCTTTTCACCTCAAACATTCATTTGCATCTTCTCTGCCTGTTTTTCTCTTTTCTTTCTTTCTCTCTTTCTCTCGCTGCCAGATACTTAGCCATGTACGCCTACAAGCCACAGAAGGCAGATGAGCTGGAGCTGCGGAAGGGGGAGATGTACCGCGTGATGGAGAAATGCCAGGACGGCTGGTTCAAGGGCACCTCGCTGCGGAGCGGAGCTTCCGGCGTCTTCCCTGGCAACTACGTTACCCCCGTCTCCAGGTGGGTCACCTTCGCTCACCAGCTGTGGTGGCATCATGGGAGAGGGAGGGGGTGGGTTGAGAAGGGGCCTAAGCTGTTGGTGGGTTCGTTTGTTTAGTGCCTGGGTCTGAGGTACTGAAACCTTGAGGAACGAGAAAGTTGCTGATGGCTGCTGCTCCTGTACCTCCGTCAGCTCTGTGATTAGAATGTATGGGCCTGCAGTAATGGCTGATTAACATAACGCCAGTGTGCACATCTCAGCAGGCCGGCTCGCGCTAACAAAAGGAGCAAGAGGCAATTAGCTGCTCAGCAGTGGGGCCGCGCCAGCATGGGGCTGAGAGACAGGAGAGCCGAGCTGCATTCGCCACAGTCTGGGCACGCTCACAAAAGGTTAGGTGGCAACAGAATGGCCATGTGGAACGTCTCATCTGACCAGCAATGGCAAATGGCCTGCCAGGGGAAGGAGTCAATCGGCAGCTGAAGCTGTCATTATGGAACAGTTCAATTACTGCTGTATAAGCTGTGCACACACTGGCATGAGCTAAGTGCAGAGCGTGTGTGTGTTTGTGTGTGTGTGTGAGTGTGTGTGTGTGTGTGTTTGTGTGTGTTTTGTGGGAGGGATACCAAATTGGGACATGGCACATAACATGTCTGTCCAAGCAAATAAACCAACTGTGTGGTGTAGTGTGTATATTGGTTTGGAACACTATATGCCCCATTGTGTTAGCTTGCCAAGAGACTGGAAGATTTATATGTGTTTCTTTGGGTCACAACACAAAAAAATCTTCCTATACTTACAAAGCCCCTTTCTATAGCCCCATAGTGTCTCCCTATAGCTACATAGCTCCACCCTGTAATCACAACACCTCTTACTGCACATTGCCCCTACCTAAAGTAGTCACAGAACCCCTCCCTGTAGAAACATAGCTCCTTGTGATAGACACAAAGGTATTCCCTATTGTCACATAGCCCCATCCTATAGTCACATACAGTAGCTCCTCCATATAGTCACATAGCCTCTCCCTATAATTCCATAGCCACTTACTATATTAATGAAGGTGTTCCCTATAGATGCATAGCCCTACACTATAGTCACATAGGCTGTGTTTACACTGCCAGTTTGAAGTGACCCAAATCCGATTTTTTGCTCTCATGTGGCACGTATCCGATCTGTGCCACCACAGTGTAAACAGAATTCCGATCTCCTCAGATCGGATACAGGTCCCTTTCCTATGTGGTTTTAAATCAGATATGGATCAGATATTTGTTGTGTCTATAGTCTAAACAGACAAATCGGATATTCTAGTGCAATGTGTCCCACACGTCATTAATCTTTGAAATTGGCCACCCTTTCGTCGTGGCCATAGGTGGCGGCAACTCGCTCCCACCAGTCGTGCGTCCGTTCACGGACCCAAATGTCCCTTTCAATTGCTGAGGTGGCAGCAATAATTGCAGCGTACGCGTCTGCAGAAATGATTGCCCGTTTTTCCTCCTCTGTTTCAGAATGTTGGTATGAAGAGGACGTCGCAGGGTTTTCTAATAAAATGTGTTTTCTGTGTTTTCTTTGTTAACTGGTGCAGGTCCCGTAGGCTAAACAAAATGTTTTCCAAGAAACTTTTAGCCCATGCACATGCGGGCCATTTCAAGTGTCTGGCAAAATCGGAATCGGAATCGAAAATCGGAATTGAGCATATCCGATCTGCAGTCTAAACGCAGCCATAGTTTCTTCATATAGTCACATAGCTCTGCCATACAGTCACATAGCACTCTCTCTATAATCACATAGCTCCTCCATATAGTCACATAGCCCCTTACTATAGTCACAAAGGAGTTCCCTGTGGTACATAGGAGTTCACTTTAGTCACACATGTGCTCTATGTCAACATGTCTATGTTGCTGCAGCGTAATTATGTGGTTTATTCGTCGGCAGCCTTCTAACATCAGAGCGGATGATTCTGTGGGTTGTTTGTCTTAGGTTGAATAGCCGCTTCTAATTTTGAGCAGCAGCGCTGCTGAAATGAGCTGTGGGGAGAGAGCTCTCAGGCACAGGCTTACTGTACGGGCCCTCGGAATTAACCTGCAGTTTCTTCCCCTGACCACTGGCTCATTGATTGAATGGAAATTACTTTGTGTGTGTGTGTGTGTGTGTGTGTGGTGGTTGTGTAGAGGGATGTCTGCACTGGGCAGCACAACATCTTACTGCACTAAAATGGCCAGCTGCCTGGAGGGTGGTAAGCCGCACTACTGCAGAGAGTGGGGAAGACAAAGCTGAAGCCCAGACTGTTCTGTGGGATGAGAAGCAGCCTGCACCTTTTGGTGCCAGCAGAGGGGTTAGCGCTCAGGTGTTAGCCACAGAGAACAGAAAAACATCCCATAATATGAAAATGAGACTTCAGATGAGCTCGGAACCACTTAGCATTCCGAACTCAGACACACAGAGACAAACTCAAACGCACAAACATAATATACACACACATAGACGGCTTGCAACGGGATGGATTTTGAATTATAGTACTCAGGTTTGCCGCTGAATGCTGGAGAGAGTACTGGATCCCAGAGGTTAGTTTTCTGCTGCAAGGGAGAAGGAGGAGGAGGAGGAGAGCAGCTCAAAGCTGCGTTTACAGGACGTGTGCATAATTGGGTGAGGTCTGGGAAACATTTCTGGGAAGCACTTTAAGAGGTAATTGGCCCAAGCGCTCCCTATCTCCCCCCCCCCCCCCCCATTTGCTAATATTAGCAAGGCCTCCCAGGGCTGCAGAATACCTAGCTTCTCTCCGCTGTCTCAAAGGGCAGTTTGAAAAACTGATGCAAATGTGCTCCAATAGATGATGTTAAATGCAATCCACCTGGGCAGAGAATGAAGCGCAGGTGCGCTGCCAATAACTTTGACTCCCTGTTAGTAGCTAACACGGTTTATAAATGGACTTCAATCACACACACAAAAACACACACACACACACACACACACCGCTCTTTACTTGAATGGACAGGTTGGCTGTGCGCTCTTTGATGCCTCTACTGGCTACGGCTGGCTTGATCAAGCTCGTATTGAAACAGCTGAGTGTCTGCGCTGTCCGCACGCAAGCAGCACACATTTTGCCACCTGACAGGAAGTCGATACGAGGCCCACAGGATGTGGCGGATTATGGAGGTGTCATCGATAAGAATGGCTCTTGAAAATGCATTCCCCAACGCATTACCTTTAAATATGGTGTTTTGGTTGCTGTACAACCCATGCCTCTCATCTGTCAATAAAGCTGCTTGCCTGCTGTTGCGTGCTCATGTTCATGTACAATCAATCTCAAACTGATTTCTCTCTCTTGCACACTCTATGTGTGTGTGTGTGTGTGTGTGTGTTTATATTTCTGCAGGGCTCCGTTTGCTGTGGGCCAAGCACGTGCCTGCATGCCCACCCAAGGCCAGGCTCAGGCCCAGGTGGTGAAAGCAGTAGCCAGCACCTCCAGCTCCGCCGGCCCCTCCAGTCCTGTGCTCCTGGGCTCCTCATCGCGCTCCACGCCCCCGCTGGCTAACCCCTCCTCCTCCTCCTGCCCCTCCCCCTCCTCCTCCTCGCCTCAGCTGCAGCCCGCCTCTGTGCACCTCAAGAACTGCCTGCGCATGGCGGCCCCCCAGTCGGGACAGAGCCGCACCGCCATGCAACTGGGTGAGTCTCTCTCTTTCTCTCTCTCTTTTTTTTCTCTTTGTTCCTCTGCATGCTTTTGATCTCAAAGGCTAATGTGCTTTTCTAGTGGCTTTGTGGAGTTGAATAGAACAGATATGGTGGTTCTAGTGACCTGAATACCTAAACACATCTCTTACTCAATGTTTACTCCCTCTGGGAGTCTCGCACTCTCTGTCCCTCTCCTTTACTGCTCACTCTCTCTCACTCCATCTCTCCCTCACTGCATGGCCCCTCGCTCCATCTTTCTGTCTCTCTCCGTCACTTCTAGTTCTCTCTCCCTCCATTGCTCTGTCTCTCCCTCATTCCATCTCTGCGTCTCTCTTTCTGTAATTTACGATCATGGTCCTGAGCTCAGTTGCAGCTACAGCTGTAGAGGAAGTTAGCTGCAGTTCCCTGATGTGGCCCCAGTACAGTCAAACAAACTGTGCGATCAGCTCTCTCTCACTTGCTCCAGTTCCCGCGCTCTGCAAGCGCGAGCGGTTCCCCTTTGAGGACTCGACTAGAGTGGCCTCCAGGGCTTAGCGCGTGCTCAGACTGGGCCAAGAATAACCGTGCGTCTCCGCACACGCCCCCATCCCACTCCCACTCCCACTCCCACCAGACTCGCATCACACAGTCGGGTTGGTGCACCTGTTTATTTAGGAGTGAGCAGACACCTCTTTACCCCTCCTCCTCTCCACACATCTGCTTCCCATTAGCACTGGGAACATGAGGAGAGGCCACATGAGTTTGGACATCAGCAATCCGCTGCTATTCACTCTCCGCCTCAGAGCTGCCTGCTCGTCACAGCACAGAGAGCGGCAGGAACAAGGAAGTGGAGAAATGGCCCTGGCCCGACACTGGCTCTGTATGTGTGTGTGTGTGTGTGTTTGTGTGTGTGCATTGAAGAGGGGGGTAGAGCGTTCATTTGTAGAATGCATCTGACTGATGCCTGAACCCTTGCCAAGTACACACCTGATCTGTGTGTGTGTGTGTGTGTGGCAGAGTCCCCAAGGTCACCTGCAGAGCGGTAACAGGTGCAGAGGCAGAGCAGGCTGTGCGTGGATCCTGTCAGCGGCTAATTGCCCTGTCCCCACTGACTCTCTCCACCTATAGGATCCTGGCAGACAGATTCAGTGTGCATGGGAATGCAGCGTATGTGTGTGTGTGTGTGTTTGTTTGTGCGCATCTGTGACCATGCAGCTCCGGCAGAGAATGTGTCCTACGTCATGCATGTTAGCGGGACCCGCCATGTGCAGTGCATGGCAGCTGCTGGCCGGCATGCAGTCCAGGCTCAGTTAACATGTTAAAGGCCTTGTTAAAGCATTTCACAGCTGAGATAAGCTGCCGGTAATAATGAAAGGGCCTGCTGGTGAACATTGGCAGTAATTGCTGGTTGTAGTCCTATCAGAGGAACTTTGAGTCTGTGAAAAAGCTCATTAGACTTTGAAGGGTCACCTCCTCTCAGCCCTCCACCGCTCCATCTCTCTCTCTCTCCGTCTCTCTTTCTCTTTTTTGACTTCCTGTGCCACACAGAGAGCTCATGCATTATAGTCTCTCTCTCTCTTCAAAGGCTCAGGTGAGCATTAATTGAAGGGCTCTGGTGAGGGTCCTAGCCTGGGGAGATGAGCTGTGAATTAGCAACATGCTGAGACGTGTGTGTGTGTGTGTGTAGGTGTGGTTTTGTGTGCTTGTGGTACCTCTCAGGGACAGCGGCTTAGTTTTGAGTGTGTGATGTGAGAGGGAGGGACGGAGAAAAAGAAGGGAAGGGAGCAGTATGTGGGGGTCTTTTTTCATCCATTACCATATCCCACAACCTGCATCTCAATTATTTTAGTGTTACCTAGAGACAGCATAATCACAGCCACCACAGTGCCATTGCATCCAAGTACTTAACACGTTTTACTACCTAGTCATGACTTCACCGTAACAACATTTTCTGGCTCAGCTTCGAATGTACAAAAAAAGGCTTTGGAAAAGGGGGTTATTCCATTTGGTCAGTGAAAACTGCACCCCAAAAATATAGCTCTTATGCTTGTTTTTTGGGAAGCATGACAAATAAGACAAACAACAAACAAGACAAATGTATTAAGACGCTAAAGATGGCATAGATTGAAAAGTTTGGTTTGTTTGTCATGCTTCCCAATAAACCAGAGCTGTATTTTGCGAGAGCGGTTTTTAACTGAGAGAATTGGTTCTGGCGTTTGGCAGGGTAAGATGTACGGAATGTGCTGCTGTGTAATGTGTGCCGGATAAACAAATTTCTTCTTCCTGCTTCCTGCCAGTAAGTGTTCCCTGATTGAGAAGTGACTTTTGCTGGGAGAGGAATGTATGTTTTTGGTGCAGGAGTGTGGTTAGATACGGTAAGGACCATAGAGGGCTGTTATCTCTGGAGCCGGCTGTCATGGAATGATCTATCTCTGTCGGCCCGGTCTCTGTTGAGGTTTCATTTCCTGTTCATCATTCCCACTGCATCAGTGCGAGCACCCATGTTTCTGACAGAGTTATGTCCAAGCCAGCACCCCTTCGATAAGACTGTCACGGCCGAGTGATGGTTGTTGGCCACATCAGAAAACACTCCCTCTCTGCTTTTTTTTCAGTAGACTGCAAGATGTGCTGAAATGACACATGAATGGATGAAGTGAAGCTGCAGGAATGCTCATCTCTCTCTCTCTCTGTCTATTTCTCTCTCTCTCTCCCTTTCCATTAAGTTCAGTGCAACTAGGATTTGTTGACATGACATTTTTTTACTTTGCTAGAGAAGAACATTTATACAAACTATAAGAGCTCCTAAAGTTATTGAGTTGACAAATCGAAACAGCAAGTGCACCAAGCTAATTTCTCAACAGGACAAAACCATTTTTCAAATGTCCTAACATGTACAGGCTTGAATATGGTGGCTAACCCTCATGCTAGGTGGGCCAGCATGGTTTTTTGGGGTGTGTTTATGGGATTATCATGGATATAACTGACTTACTTCAGAGTGACACCTCTTCTGTGAAACTTCATGCTGATTTCAGGTCATACACATGCATGTGAGAAGAACATTGAACAGTGTGTGTGTGTGTGTGTGTGTGTGTGTGTGTGTGTGTACGTGTGTGCATGTGTTTGTGCATGTGTGTCTGGTATGCCTGGAATATTAATGGTACAGAAGAGTCTATAAGTGGCAATGCCCAGACAGTACTACTGGGAGTTGGTTGGTCATCCAAATATTTCTTTTTGTCTTATTAACAAGAAAAAAGAGCACTTCAGTCATACATTATCCAAAGACCTGATATATTGTTCTGGACATCTACGTCTTAAGACAACCCCTTTGAACTATGCGCCAGGCACAATTTTTTCACACTGTCAAAAAAGATGGTCTGGAACCACCCTCCATCAGTAGACTAATGACAGCGAGCTTATGATTATGAAAATAGAGCCCTGAGTCTCAATAAATTAACAGCATTTTATTTTCTAATGTTCAAAATATAGCTTTGAATTGTTCACATTATTTAAATTTACCATAGTTTGATCTTTTTTTAAAAAGCAAACTGAGTTTACATTAAATTTCTCTCTCCCTCTGTTTTTCTCTCTTTCTTTTTCTCTTTCTCTCTGTTTCTCTGTTCTACAGTTCACAGTCCCCCTGCAGGAAGTCCGGAGCGTCCCACTGCTGCTGTGTCCCCTCTGCGGCCCCAAGGCTCCCCGTCTCGCTCCCCGGGCCCCTCCAGCCGGCCCCTGTCCATGGTGTCTCCCCAGCACTCCCACCAGGCCAGCCCCCTGTCCCCGGCGCCTCCGCACCGCTCCCTCATCCCCCTCACCTCGGCCGCTGCCGCCATCACTCCCCCAAACGTCTGCGCGGCCCACCTGAATGGCAGCGAGGGCTTGGCCTGCCCTCTGCAGCCTGCATCGCCTGCCCATGCCCACACGCACACACATGGAGCCGCCGCCAGCCTGCCCAAACTGGAGGAGAAGAAAGCCGAGAAGGTAACATAGCATAGAACATGTGACATATTGTAACATGACATGACATAAGATTAGCTTCTGGGATGCCTGTCTTCAGCTCTATCTCTCTGCGTCTCTCTCTCCGTCTTTTCTTTTCATTGTCTCCCTCCCTTTCTCTCAAAGAAGATCCCTCTTTTGTTCTTCTTTTCTGATACCACTTTTTACTCTCTCTCACACACACACACAGACTCCACCTACGTGTACATGTCTGTGCCCATCAGCAGGTTTCTCAACTGAGTGTGGGTCTTGCTGCGAGAGACAGCACGAGAGTGAGAGAGAAGGAGAGAGAAAGAGAGAGACAGAGAGAGAGAGAGAGTAAGAAAGAGAGTGTTTTGCAGGCTTCTGATTAGAGCTGTGTGCTGTGCTGGCAGAGAGCGCATGCTCATCCTGCTAATTGCTCCATGTCTCTGAGCTCCTGAGAGTCTGCAGTGCTGTGCACCCTGGGCAGCAGGGCTTTTACCCGATCACTGGAGCTGTGCTTCTGTCACAGAGCATCCCATTGTGTCTGCATCTAAACACACACACACACACACCACAACCCTTGCTTTGTGTTAGTGTTGAGCTATTTATGAAGTTAGTCATTGAGGTAGTGCACACATCTCCTAGTGTCTCAGTTACACACTTATCACATGACAGATCTCTGCACCCTCATTACGCACACTCTGGCTGTGGAGTGTGTGTGTGTGTGTGTGTGGAGGGGGGGGGGGTGGGGTGGGTGCTCTCTATCCAGAGCAAGATGACGTGTGCGGGAGCTGTTGTGTCTACAGCTTTTGTCTGGTGCCGGAGTGGAGAGGAGCGTATGAAGTAAGTGACTGGCACTCAGGGGCCAGTGGATGTTGGCTGGAGCACCCCCCCCTGCCCCCCACCCCCCCTCCCCTCCACCACCACAAGCTCCATCACCACTCAGTCTGAAACAGGATCTGGGAATGGAAGCTCACTGCATTGTGGTTAAACAAGTCCTCCGAGCTCTGTGCAGGCCAGGATGGTGTGGTGTGGGGGTTACATAGAGGTACCGTAGGGGGCATTAGGCAAGTCCATGCCACAGACTCAGGCCCAATATGAACCCATGCAACTGGGACCAGCAAAGCTTTGGCTTTCTGCTGTGAGTTAGCAAACACTGTCCACTTCCTTTAGGCTCGTCAGATTGTTCCTCTCATGCTGCCCACAAGAAAAGAGACGAAAATAACAGAGGAGGAAATAAGCTGACTGACCCTCAAGGAAAGTGTTTGGGTGACAGAATGTATGATTAAATCATTTCTGAGCCGATGCTTTGTCAGGGACTGCGCTTCCTTGAGCCTCATGACAAGCAGCGTTAGCATTCTCCTCAGTCAATGTCCGAGCCTGACTGTCCTCGGCTTGTCTAGCTCTGCCTGCCTCCCAGGGCCATCTGCCGCCGCATGCAGACTGCTTTAGCATTCGTCTGGCACTTGCTCTACATGGCAGGAATAGGTGTTAGCGTGTGTGTGCGTGTGTGTATGTGAGGCAGGGTGGCTGTAAGACAGAGAGAGGTGCAGAAGTGAGTGAGAAAGGGGGTGGGGTATCATAGCGGGTGTTGTGGAGAGAGTGGGGGTGGGGCAGAGGTAGGCATGGCGGGTGTTGCTGTGAGAGCGGGGCTGTGAGGGTGGTGCGCCTAGCGGGGTGTTGTGGGGACCACAGGGGGTGGGGGAGGTGGAGGTAGGTGAGGGGCTCCCACATGTCCAAGTGTAAGCCCAGCCTCCTGTTCCCTCAGTCTGACAGATGTCTCACTGTTGATTATTCACTGATAATTGGCTCCCGTTCCCTCTCAGAGCCGACACATGCACACATATATACCCCCTTTCACTTTACACAAGTCAGCTCACCTTCTGCTATATATTTAGTTCACTGAAGCTGTCAATTCTCAATATGAATCCTATTATGATTATTATTATCACATAAAATTGTGGCAAGAAAAAACAGTATGGTAAATGTTTTATTTTTATTCTAATAAACACCCATCCTTTTCCTTATGCCAGTGCTCTGAGTTGTATTTGATGAGAGCGTGTGTCGATTCTGAATGCCAGCGCAACGTGAATGCGTTTCGGGCTTTATTGCACAGCGTGCATCTGCAAATGGCACTCGCTGGCTTAGGAAAGAAGTGATGTTTGGTAATAAAATGTGTAAATCTAATCGGATTCATAATTGCAATAAAATGGATCATGTTCTTTTCCTCTGGCTCTTTTTTCATTTGCATAACTGCTGGCTCTGTGTTTAAAAATCCATCCAAACCGGCTGGCTGTGAACCTAGGCTGATTAATTCACTCATCCCAGGTAGAGAGAGTGAAATGTTGCCAAGCAGGAGAATCAGTCAAGGGTGGGGGCACCTGGCGAGTGACTGCAGCGCTCCAGACATTGATTGGCATTAGTAGACAAATACACTCTGGCACATTCCTCATCACAGACGGACATAGCTGGAAGGAACACTGGCTAGAAATGCTGGCTTATGGAACTATCGAATGTAAAAGTAAAAAAACCTTTAGGTGACCATTGAAAGCTATCATTTCCAGTGACTATGTTACTGAAGTGCAATGACCATCAAATCAAACTGGAACGCTGCCCAGGCAGTACCTATGCCCTGCTGCACAGCAAGTGAGATTGCGGGGGGGGGAAAAAACTGCTACAGCTTTTGCCCTGTTGTTGACCGCTGGCTATGACATGATTTCTGTCTGAGCTTCAGTTCTACTCAGTTTTATGTGTATAGCACCGTAACAGGACTATTTCTCAAGATACTTCACAGAGCCGTGCTTGAACTTGAACTGTCTGAAGTGGCGTGATAGAGTGCTGTACTGGACCTCTCTGGACGATGCCTGTCTGTCAGTATTGATTCTGACAGTGTCTCTCGCTAACTGCCAGCACAGACACAACTCGACACACAGACTGCAGTGGTCGTCCCAGCAGCAAACCGTGACGCTCACTTAATAAACTCCTGAGGAGACGCTGGACAGGCCCGTTGACAATTTCAGTGTTTGTGTGGAACTCCAGGTGGAGGTGAGGAGTTGATGATGATGTCATGTCTTGGCTTTTTTGCTGCATAGGACTGCAGCCTTCCACTAGACAGTATGTTTGGTCCCTGCCTGTGCAAAGGAGGCTGATCATTGTGTGTGTGTGTGTGTGTGTGTGTGCCTGAGTCCATCTCAGATCAATATCTGTTATCATTTTCACATTTTAATCCCCACCCCCTTCTTCATGTTCCTGCGTTGCGACTGAGAGCAGCTCCAGAGGGCTGATGATTCAACAGCTCCTATCTCATGCCCCCAGGTGGCCCAACCAGTGAACTTCAGCAGCCCACTCAACAGCTTCTTAGGAGCGCTTAGCTGGGCTTAGCTCCTCTGATACAACCAATGACTGTCACAGATAACAGCTCCCGCACACCCACACATTTCATGCTCAGCATTAAGAAGCAGCACAAGACAAACAAAAGCCTGCTTTAATCGTGGGAGCGGGAAAAAAAAAACGAAAGCTCAGGCGGAGAAGGCTGGGATTATTATTTGCTGCTGTGTCGAGTTCTATTTTCTTTTCTTCTTGCTTTTTCACTCTTCCCCCCTTTTTCTCAGCAGTGTCTGTGTGTCTGTGTTTCCCACAGAAAGAGAAGAAAGGAGGGGGTCTGCTCAAACTGCTCTCGGGTGCAGCGGCTAAGAAGAAGTCCCGCTCGCCGCCCTCTGTGTCCCCCACTCACGACCCAAACTCTCCGGCCGCTGCTGCCTCCGAGGTCCTGGTGGCGGCGGGTGCCATGGGCTGTGCCCCCGACCTGCACCCGTTGGGCAGCCATGGCCGCGCCGGCTCCTGCCCCATCGAGAGTGAGATGCAGGGTGCCATGGGCATGGAGCCTCTGCACAGGAAGTCGGGCTCGCTGGACCTCAACTTCTCCGTGTCGCCACCGGCCCGCCAGCCCTGCTCCTCGCTGCTGGCTATCAGGCCTGAGCCCAAACCACTGTCCCGCGAGAGGTATGGACATGTCAAACACGCTCACACATGCTGTATACACACGCAGTGCTCGTGCTCAAACTCTCACACACATTCACTGACTCTTTCTGCCACTCTCATTCAGAAATGTAATGGTAAGTATATACACTGACAGTGTGTACTCAGACCTGGCCACACCTCACACACGCAATACAAACATACATCTTTGCTTTTATGTTAGTATACTCCACCAGAGGTTAATGTCTACTCACTTATAAAGTTTGCAGGATGCCTCTACTACTACTCCTATCCACGCTCCATAAATGATTCATTCATAAGAGATGTATTACACTCCCCACAGATGAGGCCAGATGAGGCTCTAGGGCTCAGCTCACACACACAAACACACAGAGACACGCACACACACTCTCTCTACTCGAAGAGAAACAGGAAGAGAAAGAGAGAAAGGAAAAAATAAAAAGTAATGAGGATAAAGGAAGGGTATCTTAATAAAACGCCACAGTGCTAAAAGCTTATTTTATAATTAATTCATTTGTCACTCTTGTAACTTTCCCTCATTCCCAGCTTCCTCACTTCTAGAGGGTAGGCAGAGTTCTAGAGGGTAGGCAGGCGAAGCAGTGCACTCACACACATACATACTGCATGATTGGACTAAGATACTAAAAGATGGCAAGTTTCTCATAGCAACAGCAGTGCTATGCCCAGTAGGCTAGTACTATGATTATAAGCCCTAGTAGTACAGTGTGCTGAACAAGCCTGAACGTGGCTGGGTAAAGTGCTGGATGTCTATTGAAAGGGCGGAAAGGGCGGTATTCAAACAGGTTACTGAATTCTTGAACCAACAGAATCTACTCGACCACAACCAATCTGGCTTTAAGAGCGGCCACTCCACTGAAACAGCTCTACTATCTGTGGTTGAAGCCTTAAAAGAAGCCAGAGCGGAATCAAGGTCATCTGTACTCATCCTGCTTGACCTGTCAGCTGCGTTTGATACGGTAAACCACAGTATTCTATTGTCTATACTGTCAAACATGGGCATCAAGGGTGATGCATACTGCTGGTTCGAATCCTACCTCACTGGGCGACTGTTCAAAGTGTCCTGGCTAGGACACACCTCTGCGCCTTACCACCTTGCTACTGGAGTACCCCAAGGATCTGTGTTGGGTCCCCTTCTTTTCTCCATCTATACCACTTCCTTGGGCCAAATCATCCGCCAGCACGGCTTCTCCTATCACTGCTATGCCGATGACACCCAGCTCTATCTGTCATTCTCACCCGATGACCCAACCATCCAAACGCGAATCTCGGATTGCCTCTCTGACATCTCTGCATGGATGCAAGACCATCATCTCCAGCTGAACCTCTCAAAAACCGAGCTGCTGGTCCTCCCAGCTAAACCAACTTTTCATCACAACATTTGCATCAACTCTGGCTCCTTGTCTCTTGCTCCCTCACGGGTAGCCAGGAACCTAGGTGTTATGATTGACGACCAGCTAACCTTCAATGACCATGTTGCTTCTGTTGCCCGGGCCTGCCGCTTCGCACTATTCAATATCAAAAAGATCAGACCATACCTAACTCAACAAGCCTCCCAATTGCTGGTTCAAACTATGGTCCTCTCAAGCCTGGACTACTGCAATGCCCTTCTGGCAGGACTTCCTGCCTGTGCCGTCAAGCCACTTCAGATGATCCAAAATGCTGCGGCGCGTCTCATCTTCAATCAGCCGAAGAGGACGCATGTCACCCCTCTGCTAATCGAGCTCCACTGGTTGCCTCTGGCGGCTCGCATCAAATTCAAATCACTGATGCTGACTTACAAAGTGCTTAGAGGATCTGCCCCTTTTTATCTAAGCGCTCTCATAAAAGCTCAGGCTACCCCCCGACAACTCCGGTCCTCCAATGACTGTCAACTGGCAGTCCCAGCACCTCGCCCAAGGCAATCCAGACTCTTCTCATGTGTCGTCCCACGCTGGTGGAATGACCTACCAAAAACAATCAGAACAGGGCCATCTCTGGAGGCCTTCAAAAAGCTCTTAAAGACCCTGCTATTCAGAGAACATCTTCTATCCTAGCACTAAAATGAACTGAAGCACTATCCCCTAGCACTATGCTCCTTAAGGTTTCTGCTATGTAGCTTGATTGTTATCCTCGTTTTGTAAGTCGCTTTGGATAAAAGCGTCTGCTAAATGCATAAATGTAAATGTAAATGTAAATGTCCTGTGAGGTCAAGACAGGCATCAGACAGGCAGCAGGACAAAAGAGTGAGACCGACCCTTTTATGCTCCCTCATTTAGATGCATTATTCACACCACATCAAATTAGTCCACTGGGCTGCAGCTACCAACTCTTAGAGGTAACAGAAAGTAAACTTCTTAAAATTCTCTGTGCCTAGGATGCAAGCTGGTCCTACATGAACCCCCATCCGAATCAGCGGGGAAATATTTCCGGAGAGAACTTTCATAATGTCTGCTTCTCAGCATCCTGCCTTTTTGTTTATTATCCTGGTTAGGATTTATGAAGAAGACAACCACTAGACAAAATCAATCAAAACTCCATTGCCAGGCAATGTTGTTGCAAATGAAAGCAGACAGCTAAGCACACGCAGTGTGTATGTCTGCAGTGCAGTGTGTATGTCTGTAACTTTGTCTTTGTCTGGGGGCTGCTGTCTTTTCTAATGGTGAGTAATCACCTCAGCCCTTGGCTCCTCTGCATCGGCTCACAAAACAACCTTAGCTGTCCTAGCCCCTCTCTCTCTCTCCCTTTATCTCTCTCTCTCTCTCTGTGTGTCTCTCTCTCACCCCTGTGCTGTTAGTCATCAGTGCTGTCTGAACACAGCACCCCTGTCACTCCCAACCTCTTATCTCTGGGTGCCGGAAGCTGCCCCGCAGCAAATGCATCTCTATGCAAAGAGGTGCGATAAGTCGGCGCCCTTTACCCAGGGAGAGGTCAGCTGCCCGCCTGCCAGCCATGGAGGAATTATTCCCCCCCCCCCCCCCCCCCACCCCCCCAGTGCCGTCCCTTGGCCCTCCTTCAACACTATGCAAGGCAACACTAACACTGCCAAAACACGTGTAGCCCTCAGGTGTTTTGCTGTAGTGTGTGAATGTGGTCTCCAAGAGAGCACACCTCTAGACGCCCAGAGATCACACACATCTCCCCAGCCATGCACATGTGTGTCCTGAGAGCCTGAGCCATGGTCACCGACAGTCTTCAGTCAGATTTTGGAAGCAGGTTGTGCTCACTCTCGGATCTCAGGTGTTTTGGGCTGCTATCCCTGAGCTCACACACAGCCCTTGCGCTGCACTGTGCTGCCCCCCCTTTACCACCTCCGTGATTCACCGCTGCCATCAAAACTGGCCATCGATTTTCCCCCACACTTCAAAAATCGCCATGTCAAACTGAACTTGGGGCCATGCTCCTGCAAATAATATTGCCGGCGTTTTTGCAAAGGTAGCAGTAGACACGTTTGCGTGTAATTACAGGGGCAAAATCCATGCTGCTTCCCAGGAAAATCAATGCTGAGAGCACACACAATCAAAAGTGTTTGTTCCCAGTGGATGATGCTGGGCCACTGTGAAAAAAGAGGCTCTCTGAATGCAGCCTTTGTTTTTTGGAGTCATCATTCCATGACTCCTCTCTCTAAATGAAAATAATGCACACATTCAGCCTCTTCAAAGGCTGATAATGCAGAGGATGTACACCATAGCCAGGCGCCCAGCACTGATAAGAGCTCTCAGTGAAATAGTCCCGTGTGTCTGCGCTCATCCAGTCCTCCTGCTGTAGTCCACACTATGTGTGGAGGTGGAGAGGCTTATCTGTGACGGATGATTCAGCCCTCGTATGACACACTGAAGACGGGGCCAACAGACACATACGAATCCACCTTCTTTCTAGCAAGTTCCAGCGGCAGCTTGCTTAGAACAAAGAATGACTTACACTACCAAGACATCTGTGTAATAGGAGGGCAAAGGCAGCTATGCAGTTCTCTCTCTCTCTCGCCTACCCTCTCACTCACACACACAAACACAAACACACACAATCTGGCCCAATCTGAAACCGTTCGGCCAAGACGGTGAGACAGACGGTAACCACATCAGCCCGAGTGGTGCAATCCATCTCTCCCTCCACAGCACCACTGGCTTTACCTCCAGCCGTCTACCCAACAGATGATCTTTCATGTCTGCGCCCGCAGACGCAGCTCATAAATCTGCATCATCAAAGGGGCCGGTGCATTTCCTCTGGCGAGGCCTGGGCTCATCCGCCATCCCTGCCTCTCTCCTGTGCAAACCTGTAAATCAGGAGTTCCTGGCCCCATTTGATGTGGCTGCTTTCATGGATGTGCAACCCAGCAGCGGCGGCGGAAGACTTTGTCTCTGTGGGCAGCCTCCTGTCCAGGTGTGTGTTGCGAGCGCTCTCTCTCACCCTCTGTCCCTCTCATCTCTCTCCACAGGTACCGGGTGGTGGTGCCCTACCCTCCCCAGAGCGAGGCGGAGATCGAACTGAAAGAGGGTGACATCGTCTTTGTGCACAAGAAGCGGGAGGACGGCTGGTACAAAGGCACGCTGCAGCGCACAGGCCGCACAGGCCTCTTCCCCGGGAGCTTTGTGGAGAGCTTCTGAGAGCAGAGAGGGGGGTCCACAGGACCGGCCTGCCACCACCACCACCACCAGCCCCGCCAGCACCAGCAGCCCTGCCAGGCCCAGCAGTCATGTGATGGTGGTGGTGGTGGTGGTGAAGAGGGTTGGTTGGATGAATAGGGATTTTTTCTGGACAGGCACCTCCTGGGCAGCCTCAGAAAGCCCCCTCTTCATGTGTATCAACTCAAAGGATGCAGTAAAAGAAACAGGCGTGATTGTGGGGAGCTCTCTGAAAAACAGCGCAGCGCAGCACAGCCGACCCATGTGAAGTCACAGGTTGTAAAGGAGCACAAGAAGAGCAAGCAGGCACAACAGTCTGACATAGCAAGCAGACCCAACCAGACCTCACTGCCATAGAAACCGGGGAGATCTCTCTCCGGCTGGGACATCTCTCTTCTCTACAACTGAAAGCACACCACCTGAAGGCCAGATGGCACAAGCCTTCTTGGTTTGAGATTGCATGGGAAAGAGAGCCCACATGTGGTTACACAAACACACGCGCACACACACACTCTCTCTCTCTCTCACACACACACAGAAAACCTCCAGAACTCAGTTCAGCAAAGCCAGGCTCAAGCAGTGCCTTCCATCTCCGGACCTGCCAACACCAGAACCAGCCTCTGAGTGAGCCACAGCCCTGTGCAGTGCAACTTGTATTCATATACACCATCATTGCCCCCACCCCTCCCTTCCTCCTTCTCCCTATTCTCTACCTCTCTCTCTCTCTCTCTCTCTCTCTCTCTCATCTTTGGTCTTAAGCTGCTGCATGCTTGTTGGACTTCCCATCCTACCTTGCCCTATCTCCCTATACTCACACTACACACACTCACACAGCCCCCTGCATGAAACCTTGTTGAGTTGAAAGTTACAGTATGAAGCACACCACCTCCACACAGTATTAACTCTACTTCTGTCATCAAAAGTACCCAGCAGGGGAAGAGATCACCCAAATCAAAAGTCCTTGCAGTCCTGTTCCACTTCAGTGGATCATTCATGACTTATAGTTCCCAGGCCAACCTCTCTGATAAGACAACCAAAGGAGAGGCGAAAGATCACAGCCACTGATTGGGTTGTCAAGGGGGGGGTGGGTATGCAAAGACAGTTCTGGTAAAGAACCCTCGGGAGCAACAAAACAAGTTTCATTTTCTCTCTCTCTCTGAAGACTGAAGTGAGCCAAGCATTTCTGTGATGAGTCATCCTGTTCTCCTTTGCCTCAGTGTATGTGTGTGTGTGTGTGTATGTGTGTATGTGTGTGTGTATGCGTGCATGTGTGTTTGTTTGTGTGTCCATGTCCACTTTTCAAAGCATTTCTTAAAGAGCTGATCAATTTCAATGTGCGGCTTTTTTTGTATGGCTACTGTAGTGTTAAGGTCAGTGGGTAATTTAACATGATTTTTTACCATTTTGACAAGTACGTGTTTTACTCTATACATGAATTTCCATGTACCTGTACTAAATGTGTCTTATGGATACAATGAAATGCTAAATGTTTTGGTTTTTGTTATGTTTTGTGTTATGGTGTAGCATAAGTCCTCTCCCATGCTTGTTCTAAAAGCGTGAGTTAATGAACACCCTTCTGGTCCACTTTCCCCCGAGAGGGATTCGAGAAGCTGTTGCACCTGCAAGCACAGAGCTAAACATCCCACACTAGGACAGCACCACTCCATCAGGGGCTGGGAGGAGAAGGTTTCTGCCAATGTTTTCAGTGTGGAAGCAGCTGGCACTCAAAGCACATAATTACTTTTCTAGGCAAACAGCCACATTGCCTCGCTAAGGGAGACCAGCAAGATTGTTTAAAGAGCTGTTTTTCCCTCAAACCACACTACCCAGCAGTGGACCCACTGGCTCGAGTCGGAGTCAGTGGATCACCTATTGGCCCAAAACAACCTCACATGTGTGGTGGCACTGTCAGCTCACACCCCTAAAGAACCAAACAAGACAAAGCACAACCTTCAGAAGTTTAAATCGTTTAAAAGAGGTATTGAGTTGTTGATGGTCTGACAGACTGTGAATGTGAGAATCTTCTACAAAGGGTTTAAAAATATAGTATAAAGCACAGGGGAAAAAATGAGGTCCAGTGTAATCTTTGTAATCACATTGGCAATCTCACTGGGATTGGTGTCAACCCACAGTGGATTGGGGAAGCTGTTGGGGGATTTATCACTTAACACAGCGATTGGGGGATTGACAGAGATTATGGCCCATTGGAAAATCAAAAGCATAGAGATTAAGACCATCCCCATCACACTCTCGGCCACGAGAGCAGATAGCACATGGGAGGAATGCCCTCATGCCCTCATACACTCGTTTCTAGATCTTTCTATTCAAGCAAACATCAGCAGCGATGATTGATCCCCTTCTCTAGAGGCTGAGGCGATGGTTTCCCGTGTGGAACTGATCCTCCTCTCCCATTCTTCACCATTAGGGTTATCAGTGCCAAGCCTCCCCCCGCTAGGGAGCTCCAGGTAATGGCTCAGGAAGTGGGTGCAGGTGGAGAAAGGTGAAGAGAGATTTATGAGGTTTTCTGAAAGAGAATGGCCATCCCAGCCAAGACAACCCCTCCTCCCCCACCTCCCCTTCCATAGGCTCCAGTCCACCATGTAGACCTAGACCCAGGCCTAGGCCATTCCTCATGCCTCTCTCCAATCTTTGGTGCTGTCCCTACATCCAGCCCCTTTATTGCCTTGGATTTAGTGAACAAACACAATGCAGTTGTATTCTGGTTGTAAAGCAACTGTGTACAGTTGGGTTTTTCCTTTTTTTGTCTTTGTTTTTGAAATGTCAGTATTTCAAGAACAGAAAGGTTTTAGTTCTCCCTGTGAATCATGTGAAAATAAGAGGCTGTTGTCTTTGGATGAGAAGCACAAGTCCATATCCATGTTGGAGATGCAGCTTTCTCTTGATGCCTAAGATAGGCGGGCAGGATATTGCAGCTGTCTGCCATCTTTGGGTCACTGTTCTCCACTGCTCTTATGGATGTGGGTTCAGTGCAAGGTGTTCAAGCCTTGTAACAAGAACTTGTGTACCACTGAATAGTGAAAAGAGTTTTTCAAGAGGATTTTTTGTCAAGCATGGAAAGTCATGCATAATTATTAAGAGGTTTTACATTGCTACATTGAAAAAGAAGTATAAATATATAAATCTATATTGTGAATACATATTTATGGGCCATTGGTGAGGAGTTGAGATATTGAGGAATATTTCCTCTGCTCTTGGTAACCTGCATTGGATTCATATTTTGTCTTGTATTAACTACGTGTGTTTTGTTTTTTTTTTTTTTTTCATGTGAAGTGCATTTAAGCAATAAATGCCTTTGTTTTAAAATGACCGTTTGTCTCGAGTTTTAATTCCTCAACAATTCACACACAATTGTGAATTGCATAACATTTCGTGTTCAGTGCTTGAGTATAGGTATGGTTTGGGTGGATAAAGCCCATCTCTGAGGTGTTTAAGTTTTTCTTTTGACAACCTGTACATTTGAACTTAATTTATAATATATAAGCCTAATTTTCAATCTTGCCACATTTTAACTTAATTTATTAATTTTATTATTTATCTTAACATACTCTACTTGGCTTTTATTTTGTACAGCAAATTGAAATTATTTTGTGTATGAAATCTGCTATATAATTCAATTGGCCTTGTCTTGCCCTGCCTCAAGTAGAACCGTCCAGACTGCTGGCTTGAATAGACTCCTCCAGGCTACTTCACAGCACTCAGCTCCCGACAGTGACGGTCACCGCTGGCTTGTTGATGCCATGGCTGCATGGCTATCCCATTAATCAGTTATACTGATATTAGTGATACTGTGTGCCATAACTGGCAGAAATGGCCTCCTGTCACCATGGCCACACAGCAGCCTCCTCAGATGGACATCTACCTACGCCCAATTCTGACATGTCACATGTTCAGCATTGGCCCTCCTACATCTCCTATGCTCACACCTAGAATAGCAATGCATGTTCTGGTCTTTATCGGTCATGTGCCATTTCCATGACTCCCCATATTTGAAGTATTATATAAGAGCACCAGGGTTTAGTAATTGGAAATTTCAGATCCTCCGACTTACTAGAAATTCCACATAAATGACAGACCAATTTCCGTTGCCAAATATTGCTGTGTGCAAGAATCACTCCAGAAGGCTGTCAACCACGGACAATCTAAATGCAAATGCCAGTGATTATTTCCAGGGTCCCTGTCAGACAGAGAGGTTATTTGGAAGAGAAAAGGTGTGTGTGCGGTTGCTCGTTTAGTTAAAATTCTTGGCAGGGTGGCGGTTACACCCAGGGACAAGTCAGTTTGTTGTTTTTGATTTTCTATAGAGAAATTGTACCAGCAATACATGCTGAACTTAATTCAGCACAGTAACTTCCCTGGGAGAGAGCGGCAGGCATAAAGTCATCCCGCTCATAATCCATTTGCCCTGGCTTCAGCATGGTCAATATTTGTGAGAGGTTTGTCTCAGACACCTGTCGGACATCTTCACCAGTGGATATTGATTGAAATTTAAGGGCAACTCCCTTTTGCTATTCAAGGCAGTTTTGGCAGCTCCCCATAACTTGAAAGGGCAGAGAGGCCACATAGTGAAGGACTACACACAAAAGGTTAGCTCATGTTTTTACAAGGTCAAAAAGATAGAAGTTGCAAACAAAAGTGTTGGAAAAATTTAACATATGCTGTTTAAGAGGACCACTGCAGGCTATTCAGAAAACTGACATTTTTTCTTCTTTAGTGAAGGACTTCACTGAATTACAGGACTTCATTGAATTGGTAGGTATGAGGGAAAATATGGTATGACTAATGGAAATATTTATTTTCTGCTGTAAGACAATATTTCTACTATTTCTGATTGGAGAAAGACATGTTCTAAGCCCATCCATCCCCACAATACCAAACAGAAAAAAGGTGCACCTGAGTGCAATGCAAATAATCAAATTTACGTCACTTCATAACAACTGCCATGACATTTATCATTACCCCTGCTTCCTACACAATCAGGTAACTCTCTCTGTTTTTCGTTCTCTCTCTCTTGTTGCCCTGGCAACCAGTCTGACGATTTTATGTGTTTTCATCTAGATGGCCTATTTCAATAGGGCCTGATTAAAAGCTGTTAAATTTGGGGGTACGATGAAATAAAATAAAGTAATCATTCTGACTTTTCACAATAAGCAACCTGCTTGTTAGAGTTTATGGTATGCAAAATATAGGTCATGTTTTTCTCCTATTTATAAATTGGTGCCATCTAGTGGTAGGATCACGGTATTGGACACGGGTGGGCAAATAATTTCTTCAGCGGGGCACATGAAAAATATGAGCTAACGATAACTTGACATTAATTCTGCTCAATATTAATTTTATCAAATTTTATCATTAAATAACATTGTAGTAAAAACATTGTGGTATAGCAGCGCTTTTAGAAGTATAAGAATTTTCTATAAATATTTATGTAACTTGAATGAATTGAAGTGTATAGGTCGAAAAGGAAAAAAATATAACTGTCTCTGTGCGGTCAGACACATGATATTTGCATCCCTGTGTAAAATAATATGTCATGACTTACAAAATAAAAACAACACAGTTGTGGTGCATTCAGCATAAGCACTTGATTTGTGTTCATTTGTTTTTATGACTGTCATACCACAGGCCAGACACGGATGCCCAAACTCGTAAAATGCCCAGGTCTGGTGTAAGATGTACAATATCTGGTCTGGTGTGCTGTGTAGTCTAATCTTCCAGATACTATCACATATATCAGTCAGAGGAAGAACATAACAGAACCTTATTCATAACACTGCTTTTCAACTGCAATTTAGGATACACCTTGAGAGGAGACTATAGTTGTCCATCATTATTAAGGATCCTGTTATCATGCGTAAACACCTGCGTCAACACCAGCCTATTGTCACCAGGGCAACAATCAGCTGGACTCTATGATGATAATAATAACCCATTCAACCCTAATCTTACACAATGACAATGCTTAATATGTTACAGTAATGGTAGAGTCATGTGACCCCTCTTGCGGCATGATGAGGGGTGTGGTCTACAGTTCAGTTTCACCCGCAGGTCAGGATATAAACTCTCCATAGTCCCTTCAGTTAGAACTGAAGAAACTTACTGGATAGAAAGTCAAATGTCTTTACAGTAAGCTCCTATAAAGACTTTCATTTGAAACAAAAAGTCCTTCTGTGTTTTCATATTGTCTGTGCAGCCTAAATCTTTATGTTCTTCAGTATGTCAAACAAAAGAAGCAGAAAAAAGGCCACATTACAGTTGTGGCTATTACACACGTTGTAAGACTGTCTCTGGACAATTCTAATGTTATGAATCTCACCGCTTGTTTGATGTGTTGGCCATTCAGAGATGCTCTTTTGCATATATTGGCTGTAACAGGTTTTTAACCGGTTAAAAGTAAAAAAAAAAAAAAAAACATAATCAGTTAAAATGATTACCGGATGAACCGGTTAAAAATGAGTCAGTTTGATCTGTTTAAAAACGTTTGTTTATTTACAGAAAAATACTCATCTTTTTTGAACTGCAGAGTTTTGAACTACTCAGAGTGGCAGATTGAATTTACAACAGCACCCAGAGTATTCTTTAGAGATCAATTGAACTAGCAATATTAGATGCGGCAGTGCAGTGAATTTTCAAAAAAAAAATAAAATTAACACTATTGCTCACCAGAATTTGCCAATCTAGGATGGTCTGCCTGGCCTAGTTTTTTTTTGCCATTAAGATGGTGGGGTCAAAATGTAATGTGAGTGTGAAAACATGGAGAAAATTTTCCCTTGCAAATGACCTCCACCAGTCTTTGAAATGTAGTTGGCAAATTTGCAACAACTGCTGTGCATGTCAGTAATACAGATCTACTGAGGAATGTTTCCAGCATTTTGTTGAATTCTTGCCGCAAAGAAGTAGTTCAGTAAAATAAGTTCAAGCCTACCAGTATGATGTAGACCTGATAAAGAGGCAAGTGAGTGAGTGTCCCTGAAGGCTGATTGTACAAAAAGGCACAACTGAAACATTATGAACACTGTGCTTTATAGAGATGGAAGGGGATAACAGTGAACTGTGACTATTATCAACCAGAGAAGGATCTACTGAATTCAATAACACTAACAACTGAACTAGTAATGTCATGAGTTAAAGGAGAAGGCCGATGTGATTTTGACATGAGCTGTACTGAAAGATGTTACCGAGTCATATATCCAAGGCCCACCTCCGTTCACCCCCAGCATTCCCTATTAAACAGTTTTTAGCCGAAGCTTTCATTAACCTTACACTGCTAGCTATAGAGGCATCACTTTGCCTATGCTATTTTTACACCATTAACAAGGTTCAAAGTAACTCCACACTTCATTGGTAGACTTCTGAGGGCGCTGACATTTAAAGAGTAAATGATAATTTTGAAAGTGTACAGGTACTTTATTAAAAAGACAGTTTATAAAGACAGTACCTTCTCAGAACCGCCATCTTGAAATTAAATCACGATAAGTCGATTGACGAGCTACAACTTTATAAATGTCTTTGGTCAAACTCTTTTAAGTTTCATCATTTGTTGGTGCTTTAGTGCTCATGTAGATAGTCACCATATATTTTCAGATGAAATCCAAGCACTTCAACAGAATATCATTTTCAGTCTGTTCCCCTGTTCTATCTGTTCGTCAATCGACTTAATTTCAAGATGGCGGTGACCGGGAAATTCTGAGAAGGTACTGTCTTTATAAACTGTCGTTTTAATAAAGTACCTGTACACTTTCAAAATTCTCATTGACTCTTTAAATGTCAGGGCCCTCAGAAGTCTACCAATGAAGTGTGGAGTTACTTTGAACCTTGTTAATTGTGTAAAAATAGCGATTTAGCTGCATAGGCAAAGTGATGCCCCTATAGCTAGCAGTGTAAGGTTAATGAAAGCTTCGGCTAAAAACGGTTTAATGCGGAATGCTGGGGGTGAACGGAGGTGGGCATTGGATATAATTTTGTACTCGGTAACATCTTTCAGTACAGTCCTGGTAAAAATCACACCGGCCTTCTCCTTTAATAATGTGTGCTGTATTTGCATCCTTTCTTGCACCAGTGTTGCCACTGTTAGGCTTCATCCCCAGATTTATGGGGATTTTGTGTTGCTTTGAAAAGCTAGGAAATCTAAAGAATGTCTTGTTAAATGAGGTTTAGTCAACAGTTGGACTCCATGTCAGCCCAGCAGGAGACTCTGAGAGAGTGGAGTATTAACATCCTCAGTCTAAGAATGACCACACTATGCCTGGCACTCCAGATAGCCAGTATACAAACCTCAAGAATTATCAGGGGCAAAGACTAGTACGAACCACTGAAATGAAAATATAAGTAAGCAGAAATTAATTCAGTGGTACACCTGTGTCCTGTGGTTTGCAGGTCCACCTCAGTGAAGCTCATTGGCAACAAAGCTCGGGGTGACCCTGGAGACACACATTTTTTAATTGCTTAGCTATGCTTAGAAGCTGACTGAATAATAAACACAGTGCAGTGTTAACATTCTTACCATTCAGATGGATGGGATTTGAAGATTTTTATGGGCCTACTGATAGGGGCTCATTGGTTTAAGAGTAGAGGAACTATGGATTTTGACAGAAAGTTTTTCCTTCTTGAAATTCTACTGTGGAACGCATCCCCCTACCGCCGAGCAATAGCATTTTCCCATCACAACCCCGCCTCTCCAAATATCTGCTTTCATTTGGGGAAAGTGTACTGCTATGGTTACCATTTTGGCTCCATGGTGATTTAAACGTGCCATTTTTAGGTTGTATGCAGATCCAAAATGAACAGCCATGCAAACACGGTTTCACTAGCAGGGCGCTAGTTGCTAGGATGCGATGGACTTTGTTACTGTTGCGACCTCTATCTGACGCATTTGCCTTGCATGCTCCCTTGCATGGATAACCTACTTCTGGCCGGAGAAGATGGAACGCTGTCATTTGCATCAACTGAAACTAAACTGTTAGGCTAATAATATGAGGTTGGCTGAAAACAATACGTAAATACCACTGAGCTTTGTTTTACGTGCTTAACCATGGCGTCTGAATGCACCCAAGAGGCTGTTTTGCGTTATCTAGTTGAAAAAGGAGGGAGAGTAAAAAATAGAGAACTGATTGACCACTTCAAAGTAACTGTTTCACTTGATCCTACAACAAAAGCGACATTCAAAGAGAAATTAAAAAGATTTGTGGATACAGTCGCGTTTGTCAAGCAGGAAAATGGGGAAAAATTCGTGTGTTTGAAGAAAAAATACCGAGAAGGGGATATGCGGACAGTCATGGGAGGTGATGGAGAATGCAATGGAAATGGTCTCCCTGCTGATGCTATTTGTCCATCCGAGCGAAATGAAAGCAGTGGCATCAATGGAGCCATACGTGACCTGGACAACGGTAATGAACCCTCGACATTGGATCTCTCTGAAAATTGTGTGCAGAACAGAACGTCGAATTTGAACATGACATTAGGTCTGTCCTCTGTGGAAAACGAGGGTTGTGTGAGCTCGAATACCAATGGTGTTGTAGAGCAAAAAGTGTCCGATGCTGATTTCAAAACAAGAGTGTGCGATGTTGTGAATGACAAAACGGACGACAGTTCACGCATTACGAACGGTAAAACTACAATTACTCACGATTCCGCGTTAGAATTTCCAAATTTAGATATGAAGACTGTAAATGATAGGCCTGCCTCTGTGTCTGAATTAACCATCAGTGAAGGGGAAGATGGACAAAATGAAAGGATAGCCCCTATCCGTCAAGTTCAGTCATCTCTCAATCTTGACACCGCCGCTAATGAAATTGGTGCTGAACCTACTATTAAAGGACCGATGAATCCCGTAGTCAATCGCCGTCGAACCTCAAGAGGATCTACACGAAGTTTGCTTGCACTTTCAGAGGATGGAATTAACGAAGGTGTGTTTGATTTGGTTAATAGTGGCGATAGTAACACTCCAAAAAGCAGCAGAAAGAATTTTATTGAGTTAATGATGAGCAGCTCACCCCAAGTCAGACGCACCCTTGTTCACAGAAACTCACAAAGCAACATTACAGTAAGGAATAGAGAGTCAGTACGAAGTGAGGGAGACACTGCCTCTTTACTTTCCTCAGCTGATGAGGACTGCACAGCAGTGATGTTGGACCCTCTGGAACATGAGTGGATGATGTGTGCATCTGATGGACAGTGGGAAAGCCTTCAACGGCTCCTGGTCTGTGATCCAAATCTTGTTACAAAGAGGGACTTTGTAACTGGATTCACTTGTTTGCACTGGGCAGCAAAACAGGGCAAACAAGAGCTTCTTGCCAAGCTGGTCAGTTTTGCAAAAGAGCATGACATTCCAGTCAATATTAATGCACGCTCCAGTGCCGGGTACACTCCTTTGCACCTTGCCACCATGCATGGTCACGTTGAAGCTGTGAAGATGCTAGTAGGCGCTTTTGATGCTGATGTTGAGGTGAGAGATTACAGTGGTAAAAAAGCCTCCCAGTACCTCAGCAGCGGTGTGGCAGTGCACATCAAAGACATCATTGGGGCCTCCAGTGACTCAGACGTAGAGAATGCAGAGAGTGGAGCTGGGCGCTGGAGGCTGCCCAAAGTTCTGCCTTCCAACTTGAACCCATTGCGGTTGCTTAATCACCCTGATGATGCCCAGGGTGACAATGTGGCTGCAGTGAAGCCCAGATCTCTCTACAGAAAAGCTTCCCTTGGCAGGATCAAGCTGAACCGAAGCCGATTCAAGACCCAGATTGTCCATAGCACGTCATTCCGGGAAACAGACGAGGGAGAAGGCTCCCTGATGAGCCCAGTGAAATCCCGACCTATGTCAAACCTCTTTGGATAAACATAAACCCCACACTCCATGGCTGTTACATGCCTTTATATTAAGTTAAAGGCATGCATTCAACTGTTGATCCCCTGATGGATTAGATTAGTGACAATCCCACTAATGTTATACTGTATGTCACAGTTGCATTGTTCCCAAATGATTCTCTGCTGATGCACGTAAATATTTGTGAATTTACCTAAGCTAGTAAATGTGTGATATAATGCCCTGTGATGTCAGTTGATGACAGTTTAACAGTAAATGGCTGCTCTAGCCACTTTTTTATAGACTTGTGAATGAACCAAGTACTGATATGTGAAGATATTCATTCCATTTGATAATGCAGTTTAGTCTCACCCACTATGCAGTACCCAATTTGACTTTTGCACAACTTTTTTGATTGTTTTCCTGTGGTTTTGTATATATTATACATTTGTGGGCATGTAGTACTTTTACCATTCCAATAGTGGAGTTCATTGAAAGCCATTTGTTCAGAATTCCTTTACGCTTGAATTGCTCTGTGTCGAGGTTAACAAAGGAATTCATCGGTTACACCATTTCAATGGTTTCTGGTGCTCAGAATGTTTGGACATTAACACTGTTAACACTGTTTTCTTCAGTTTTAAAATGTTCTGGCATTACAGTGTTTTCCAAGACGGATATTAGACCAGTTTGATTAAAAAAAAACCCTAATTTAAGCTTAACTATGCTGCTACTCTAAAAAAGTTTCTAATGGATTTTAATGAAGCCGTTCAGTACAGTCCACAGACCTAATGATAATCAATTCGGAGGTGATTTGTAGAGCAGTATTGGCAAATGTTCACCCTCAGTTTTAGAGATGTTACTGTCTATAGAAATTTATGATAGACCTTATACCTGCTATGTAAAACAACAAAGCCATTTTGCCTGACCTCATATCTATCCCTTTATTTTATTGACTAAATAAATTTATGATGAAACTAGCCCACCAGTATGTGTGAATCATTTGAGCATCTTTTGAGTATTAGACCACAATAAAATGAAGTACCAGCTGTTTTGACCATCAGTTAGTTAGGTTGTCTTGAACACTTCTTTTGCACAGACAACATAATGCATAGTTTTGGGGGCTTTGGGGTGAAAAAAATGAGTTCTCGATGTCCAATCTGTTTTAAAGTATTCAAATAATCATGAACATAATTTATAAGTGGCTATGCAGGTGTCTTGTAGGTGTAACCAAATAGCTAAATTTTCAGAGCAATAAGCACACGGCAGTGAGGCTGTCCTGTTGCTATTGAGGAACTGAAAAGATCACCTGTTCATTTGTGTTATTAAATATTAATACCAATTATTTTCCTGTTACACAATAGCCGTTTCCCTATGTTAAACAATGTGGTAATGATTCATTATTTAAAGGGTGTATCAACTAAACAGCCATTCTGCACCTGTTAGAAAAGGGAATTAAGAACAACAGACTGCTTTACATGGTGGCCAAAGATATTGGAGGGGTGCATTCTGTGATGGCAGGGGGTATCAGGGGTTCTCCCATGAGAATTTTTTAATTAGCTAGATTGGTTTCCTGTATTTGGTGTCATATCTGGTGGCATGCAGTAGTCATTCAATTAGCCTTATGATTTATACATTTAGCCTTATTATAGTATAATGCAAGATTTTTTTTTTTCAGAAGAGTGAGCTGTTCGACATGACTGGGAAAATGAGAGGCCTACTGTCAGGGTTTTGGGGGTTTTGTGTTTTAGTTCTGTGTGTTAGCCTTGTTTCTGTTCCTGATGTCTTGGTGTCTTGTGTTACTTCCTGGTTTCTTTGTCATGTGCTTCTGTCATTCCTGCCATGTGTGTCTTTCCCTGTTCACTTCCTGGTGTGTCATGTGATCTGTCGTCCCTGCCATGTGCCTGTTATCAGTTCCCAAGTTCCACCCCTCACCTGCACTCTTGTCTTGTGATTATTGTATCAACTGTTAGCCCCGCCTTGTCACACCTGTGTCTTGTTGCTAATCTCCCAGTGTATTTAAACCCCTGTGTCTGTTCAGTCTTTGTTGGTTCATTGCCGCATGTTGTATGTTGGGTGTCTCATGTTTGCTCAGTGTTCTCGCCAGCATTGTAGTGTACTCCATTATTTTGTTATTTTTGTTAATAAATTCGTTCGTCCTTGTAATTTACCTGCGCCTGGGTCTGAATCCTGCCTTGTAGAGGCCGCATCCCTGACACCTACTGAAAGTGTGTGTCTGTGCCTCATTCATTAGTGATAGCTGCCAACACATTTGGTTGTTTTGTCCATTTTATTCACATAGCAGTGACACAAACACAGGGAACAGGGAACCAGTAAACAGTGTCATTAACAGTGACACAGGGAAACAGCAGGGAACACCGGGACTGTGAGTTCACCTGGATGTTTTGGTGCTACGACAAGAAGATATAATAATGTTGCCAGACATGTAACGGTCTAAAAATCAATTAGTAGATGCAGTAATTTAGATTTGCCAAGCTTTAGGAGAAGTACAAGCCGTTGATCACCTGCATAAATAAATTCACCTCCAGTATTGTGAAACTCACAATGTAACTTGCAAATATCCTGTCTCCCATGGAAATTCATCGAATTTACAGACAAAATGTGAAAAAGAAAAATTAGATCCCTGATGAAACAATGGTTTGATAGTGCCACCTTACTTCCCCACAAAGCAGTAAAGCAGTAAAAACAGATTGTGACAGGATAGATATTTTTTTGCACACCGAAATAATCACCTCAGATCAAATGTGTACCTTATCATCACTAGCGTGGAAATTTACAAACAAAATGATGGCAAATCTATACATGGAGGAGGTAAGTTATATTTGTATAGCAGAAACATTAAAAAGAAAAAAAAAGGGAAAAGAAAATGAACATACACACAGATGCTTATGCTCTCACTGTTCCTCTTGAGAGGCCTCCAGAAGAGTCACGGAGTCACTTTTAATGGAGCTCTATGAGATGCTGCAGGATTTTAGCACAATTTCATTTTTATCTCAGATCATATGAATTTCACCTTGATCGGCTAGCTATCTGCCCCCTGAAAACACTGTGAAAAAAAAACGGGGGCTGTAATTCTCAAACCTGAGTGGTGTATTCAAACAAGCACTAGCGACAGGAGGACAACAAACAACGGCGAACCAGTCTGCAACATGCTGGGGTGGGTGTTGCGTGTCCTTCACCATCTTGTTGTCGATTGGTTGGCTGTGGTTTGTTGTGTTTAGGTTTGTTTGAGTGTTCGTTTAAAGATTAGGCCACATGTCCTGTGCTGTCTTTCGAGACCTGGCTTTTTTCACTATGTATTCAGGGTGCAAAAAGCAAGCCAATCAAAGAAAGATGCCTACAACTTCAGACAAAAAAATGAAATTGAGCAGCATTTTATAGAGCCCCTTTAAAGGCGCCTGTGAAATTATGATCTGCCCTTGGAACTTCCAACCCTCCACACACGGCTCTACACAGTAGAATTGGTACTGTGCTGCCATTTGCAGAAGCCACAAAACAGGACAGAAACCTGCAGACCTGGGCCAAATTCCACTACTCAAATTCATGACCAATATTATTCAGAAAATGTCTCCTACCTGTATGATATTTCCTTGAACCTATGAAATCTAAGGTTATTTCATGTTTTTTGCTTCTAGGACAGGAGGTTTAGTCCTGTGCGGGATACACAAAATATTACAGCTGTTTTAACCAAAGAAGAAACCTTTTCAAGGCAAATATTGAAATAAACTGTTCATAGAACTGTTAATATAATTATAACTGAAAATTACATTTCATTTTTCATGTGGTGTTTTTAGTCTTCTATTCTATTGTAATCTGTAGAATAGGCATATGTTTTTTTTTAGCGGACTGTAAAGTACACTGATCTAAAGTATCTGTAATTCCTAGAAAATGTGTTGGTGGAAGAAAAAAGGTGGAAGGTGGAAGATAAGTGAAAGGTGGAAAAGGTGAAAGGTGGAAGATAAGTGAGAGTGTGACGGTGAGGAAAGTCTAGTAGGTCTGCAATTATTATCCTATAAACATGTTAGGAAGTAAAGGGACTGAGAGAGTGCAGAATTTTTTGTCAAAATGATAAACCTGATTAGGCTATGCACTGACCACACGAGGGCGGTAAATGAAATATTTTTTATTTGCAAGTACTTCCTGTTTTTTTTAGCGAGCCCGACCCGGAAATGGTGCTAGCAACCCTAGAGCCACTTCTCGAAATGAAGCAGCAAATTTAGTTTTTGTAGTTATGATATATTATTTATATTCAGATGTTGGACAGCATCTTGACCATGCACACTGAAATTCAGGTTAGATAACTGGCAAGCAAAGGTTGGTATTCAACTGATAACTGCTTTTCCTTCTTGTATTCCAACCGGCTTGCTGTCGAGCCAGGAAGCTAATTGCTGACATAACTTACATTTAAACGTAAACTATTGTGTGTTACATGTTTATCGACCGAGGATGTGGGTGTGATGTGTATTTCCTTGAACTGGGCGAGAACGGATCAGACCACAATTCTCATTAGCTATTTTAATGACTAACGTTAAAGTAATGCGAAGGTTGATGGCAACCTTTTTTCTTTTTGTATGCTAACGTTAGGCCTAGCCAAGACCGTTAACGTTAGATTAGCTCTGGAGTTGCAGAGCTACAGGTATATTAACATTTTTCACATCATCCTATGTAAATTCACTTGATATAAGTCAATGAGCTTTGAAAACGTGTCTTTAATGTTATATTACTTTTTGAAATCACATTGGGGTTGGTCTTGAGAACTACTTTTGCTGATGTCTTGAGGGCGATGGTTATAGAACAGGCAACAAAACGCTAACGTTAATTTTTAGCACACGGTCATCAGAGTTTTGTTTTGTTCGTCTTTCAAAAGTAGAAACATGAACTCTGCTGTTTTCTCTGCAGCGGATCAAGATGACCACCATCGTCCACGATACCACAGAGGCTGTGAAACTGTCCCAGTCACACAACCTGTACTTGAAGCCTATTGCCAAGATGACAATCAATGTTGGCCTGCCACAACTCAAGCTGCCAGGCAAATCTATCTCCAACTGGGAAGTGATGGAACGCCTAAAAGCCATGGTGCATCCTGATCAGTTTTCCTCCCTGCGAATTTCCAAGAGCACCATGGACTTTATTCGTTTTGAGGGAGAAGTTGAGAACAAAAGTGTGGTCAAGTCTCTTGTTACCAAACTAGATAGTAAAAGTATCAAACTCAGTGGCTTCACAGACATCTTAAAAGTCCGTGCTGGAGAAAATAAGGGTGACTTCCCCACTCGCCATGACTGGGACTCATTCTTTAGGGATGCTAAGGACATGAATGAAACTGTACCAGGAGAACGGCCTGACACCATCCACCTTGAAGGGCTGCCTTGCAAATGGTTTGCCCAGAAGGAAGGCTCGCCAGACAAGCCTTCTGAGGTGGTCCTCAAGGCTGTGTTTGAGAGTTTTGGCAAAATTCGAAATGTTGACATCCCCATGCTGGATCCTTACAGGGAAGAAATGACCGACAAAAACTTCAACACTTTTACTTTTGGTGGCCACCTGAACTTTGAGGCCTATGTGCAGTACCAGGAATATATAGGTTTTGTTAAGGCAATGGACACACTACGTGGGATGAAATTGATGTACAAAGGAGAAGATGGAAAAGCTATAGCCTGCAATGTCAAGGTCAGCCACTTGGAAATGTAATTTGCAGACTGAAACCTAGATGGCATATTTGCTTTGGTTTGAAAAAAAAATCATGCATCTCTATAGAAAGCAAGCGCAGAGGACTTTGTATCTACTTTGTGACTATTTAAAGGCGTCATAGTGTGGTTTTCACAATCACATCATCTCTAGACTTTTTTCCCCCAACTGTAGGATAGTTCATGGTGTCTGCACTTGACATTAAGTAGACTTACATTTTAATCTCTTGCCATTTGTGAAGCGTATAATTTGAGGATCTGAGGAGCAAGCCGATTGGCAGTGTAGTTTCTCTAATGAGATGGAGGCCATTCGCTGAGAGTGACGGCTTAATTCTGCCCGTGCTGGGGGCTTTTAATCAAATGAATGCCAAGGCTGTGCTCTGGAACCATGCCTTCTTCAAACTTTAAGTAATAAGACCTCTGCAGCCCACATAGCCATTCAATCCACATTTAGCACTGATAATTAGTGCAGAATCTGAGAGCATCTTAAGAGCAGCAGCATCACATGGGGCTTGATTGGAAAATTTTACCTGCTGGTTATTACACTGATGGCTAAAGGAAGAGATTGTTTGAGGTGTAATAAGTCCTACTGGTCATATTTGCAATGCCTACTTTTTTCATATTAATTTTGATCATGGAGCTGACCTATGACCCCAAAATTCCTTAAAACAAAGAAACTGGGCTTTGCCTTTGGATGACGTTAAACCATGCTAATGAGCAATACTACTAGACTTTTATTTAACATATTCAGGAGTGAAAATTGCCTAAATGAGTGGGTAGCCTAATTGTTTTAGTGTTCTATAAAGTACATAGTTTGTTAATGACTAGCAATTAGTCAATTGTTAGCCTAGCTGCTAAATCACCCAGAATACTAGGCTAGTAACTGTCACTCACTGTGGTTTGCATTGGTATTGGTTTTTGAAGTAGTATTTCCCATAAAAGATGAATAAGTGTATGCTACAAATGGTGCTACAATTAATTTGATTTGTTGATGTGTCTTACCGCTGAAGCCATAATAACATTTAGGCTACGGTATCAGTGCCAGTTTCAATAAATGCGGCAATTAGTGTTGGACTGACCTCTAACTGATTAGATTGATTCTTTCCATGCTCAGGTGACCTTTGACACCACGAAGCACCTGAGTGAGTCTGCGCTAAAGAGGAGGCTGCAGGAGAGGCAGAAGCTGCAGGAGCTGGAGAAACAAAGGGAGGAGCAGAAGCGCCGCGAGAAGGAGGAGGAGGAGAGGCTCAAGGAGGAGGAGAGGTGAGTTCAGCCCCTGAACAACAGAAGTGCCTCAACTACGGCTTGGGGGCCCGTCGCTCTCTTTCAAGCTATGTGGCATCAGGTCTGAAAATAAAATGTAATGCTGGTTTAAAGTATCCCGGCACCATGCCGGATCTCCGTTGTGCGGCCTTAAGGGAAAACAAATATATTAGAGCCCGCGCATGCAGTTTAATATTTTCGAGCCAATTTATTTCACCTACCAATTATATGAGAGGAACGCAGCTTTAACTAACGTTACAAATCTATCAGAAGCAGAGAAGGGCGGGTCCTTGCAATACGGTATGTTTGACACCAGTGCTGAAGCCTAGTCTACATGATACGCGGTATAACCACCTAAAAAGATCTTGGGTTTGCGAATAACCAATAAAACTTGGGCAAAGATACATAGCCTATCAAAAACAATCCAATCACTTCACAAACGTTACTGAATGGTTGTAGGTTCTTCTAGCCCATAGGCAAATTAGCGTCAACAACTTTTGAGGTTATTTAAAGGTCCACTATGCAACATTTTTCATTTAATTAATCCGTTTCATACTGTTTAGGATGCTAAAATGAGTCATTACACGGCGAACGAACGGTGTAGAATGCGCCACCGTGGCCTATAGCGGTAGATACAGCACTTGCAATGTTCAGCAGCGCGGACCGCCTCCAATAGAATGCAGTGCAATACAATGCAATACAGCGGTCTTCAGAGGGAGCTCGTGAGAGAAAAAAACAGAATGTTGCTTAGCCCCTATTTAACAGTAGCACCCAATTAAAACAGTAGAAGCCAACGTTTCTGAAATTGTTCATCACCGAGACTGAACATGACAACATTAGCAGCAATACCTGTGATAAGTGGAAATACTTAAATATTCACGATATTTGCAGGTTAGCCTTCATTGATTCACTCATTCATTCTAAAGGATTTACTTTGCTCCATGACTTAGTAGGCCTATGTAATTTTGGTGTAGGCCTAAAACTTAAAAATGGTTAAAATGATCTCTAATATAGGCTACGTAACACTGTAATGTAGTTAACTATATTGCCTCGAAAGATGCAGCAGACTGGTTATATTCTTTCAGCATATAGCCTACATTTAAAAGAATGCAGCATACTTTTTAAATAAAACTAAGATTTTTTTTACGAATTAATACGGGTGGGAGGGAGCAACCCCATCACAGACAGTATACCCACTACAGAAAACTAGACTATAGCACTGATTGACACCCATACGTCAATGTCATGTTAGCGTTGTTGGAGAGAAAAAAAATGGAGCGCAAGTTTATTTATATAGCGCATGTCATACACAAAGTAGGCAGTTCAATGTGCTTTACAAAGATAGTAAAAATAGTAAAAATAGTGGATAAAGTAAGAAAAGAAACAAATGAGATTAAAAGTTACACCAAGGGTATAATTGATAATACAAAAAGAGTAAAATAAAAGTTTAATAAAGGACAGAAAATAAAAATATTTTTAGAATAATAATTTTCCCAAATGCACAAATTTGTAACCTACAAATGTGATCCTATACACCCAGCAAAATAGAAGCACTCCTGTATTACAATTGTAAGAGCAAATTCAAGGTTAATTCATTTGTGACAAGTTAGTTAAAAAGTTTAAAAACATGGTGAAAATAATTTCATAAGAATTTACAATAATTGTATATATGCTAAAATGCATAATTTAGTATAACTCTTTTGTATGTTTTGGCTTGCGACTGAAATACGTCATTTGCCACTGCATCTTTGCGTGGTCATGGCAACTTTAAGCCAGATTGCAGCTTGAGCTGTTGGAAGCAACGCTGTTTTTTGACCGGGCAATATAGAGTCTATGTAATGTCTACTTTTATGCGGGCAGAAAGAACTCAAAATTCAGGCTTTTACTTTACTTTAAACCCTGGTAATGTTTACATTAATCTCATAATATGTGCATCACAAAAAAAAAGAAATCGCATCCTTATGTCATTACTGGTGCTCCTAGTTTGTCAGAGGTTATGACAGCCCTGAATTAAAAGGCAGATATCTCAAGAGCTGGCTGTAGGAGCAGACATGAAGCCTATCGTTTCCTCTTCCTTGTAGAAGGCAGCGTGAGCAGGAGGAGGAGGAGAAGGAGCGTCGCAAGGAGGAGAAGCTGCGCCGGCGGGAACAGAAGCTGCGGGAGCGCGAGGAGAGGCGCCTCCAGAAGAAGGCCAAGCGGCAGCAGGAGGAGGAGCAGCGGCGCCTGCAGCTGAAGATCGCCACGGAGGAGCGCAAGCTGCTGCTGGCCCAGCGTAACCTGGAGTCCATCCGGCTGGTGGCCGAGCTGCTGAGCAGGGTCAAGGTCAGAGCATGCCTGGCTCCGCACCCCGCACACCAGCAGACCACCAGCACAACCACCACCACTCCGCCTGAACATGTAGGACAACCCACCCACACCCACCCCAACACATCAGCGTCAGCAAACCCAGCCCCTAGCTTCAGCCTAGAGACCTATAGATACAGCCAGCTCAGAGGCAGAGCTGAAGGAGAGGCTCAGAATGCTTCTCTACTGAGAGTTGTTAAAACACTTCAGCATTACTTGCTTCCACACTAGTGAACTGTCCTTGAAATTGGGCTTAGCTTTCTGTACTGTGTGCGTTTCTTATTGTCACATTCCTGTAGTGAGGGCAAAATCTGAGCATGTAACCTCTACTCAATACTTACTCCTTTAAACAATTTTTTTTTTACTATATGCTCCTCCTCTCAGCCTCTGTACATGCCACTGTCAGCTTCACTTATTTATGTATCTAGAGCAAGTGAGGAGTGTTAACAAAGCTTAAGTAGCAGAAGTATGTATGCTAATCTTTAAATCTCATATCAGCTGCAGGCTCTTGTTTTGGCTTGCTTGGGCTCAGGTGTGTATGTGTGTGTGTCTGTGTGTTTAACCAAGTCTGCTCTAATTAGTGTGTGTGTGTGTGTGTGTGTCCCTCAGGCCCTAAAGCAGCAGCAGCTGGATGAAGAACGTGAGGAGCAAGCTCAGAAGCAGCAGGCTGAGCTGGTGCGTCTGCAGCAGCTGGAAGAGCTTCGACGGCAGCAGGAAGCAGAGCTGCGGCGGGTGGAGGGGGAGAAGGCCCGCGCCCTGGAGCTGCAGCGCAAGGAGAGGGAGCTCCGCGACCGGCTGCTGGGCAACCTGCTCAAGAAGAGCACGGCCACGGACAGGCAGCCCAAGGAGGAGGAGGTGGAGGGGGGGCAGGGCCTGGAGCTCATGGTGGGAGACCCTACCCTCGGGGTCCAACTGGAGCTGCAGGCTCTCCAGGCCCGGGCTCAGGTGAATGGGGTGGGCCATGGGCCAGGTGTTGGGCGATTGCTTGCTGAGGGAGGGAGCCACCAGAAGGTAATGGAGCGGGGGGAGCAGGCCCTTGCTCAGAGGCTCAAGCATGAGCAGCAGCCCCGGCGGGCTCGAAGCAGAGGAGGAGAAGGGAACGCAAAGCCCCGGAGCCGGAGCAGGGGCAGGAGGAGACACAGCCCTGATGGGAGCAGAGGCCATAGAAGAGCCAATGCTAGACAAAGCCCCGATGGTCGGGGGAGCCAGAGGAGGCGCAGCCGGAGAAGGAGTGAGAGCCTGCACCGGTGCACCAGGAGCAGCAGGAGGCGTCGGGGTGGCAGGGGAAGACATAGCTGGAGCAGCAGGAGTCGGAGCAGGAGTAGGAGTAGGAGCAGCAGCAGGGTCCACAGCTATTCCCACAGCAGGAGCAGAAGCAGAGGCAGGAGCAGACACCGCCGCCGGGGGAGGAGCCTCAGCAGAAGCTCCTCCTCCAGCCGCGAGAGGCGGGACCACAGTTCAGACAGAAACCACTCCAGATGCCACTGAGGACAAACGCTGTTCCATTAATGATGGATTCCTAAGAAAATGCGCCTAATACAAACCTGACGTTTGATTGTATCAGAAACAGTGGCACATGTGGTTCCCACTGCTTGTGCGAAACCCTAAAACAACTCTGCTTTAAGGCAGATAATGTGCTGCTTAGAAGGAGTGAAGGGTCTTCTTCCCCAAGTGCTGTGCTGGATTTCATCATAGTTTAGACTCAATACCTCATCGTCAAAAGTTTTCCATCAAGTGATGAAAGTTTGCTTCTCTGTAAATTTGCTAATTGGGATGCATTTATGCCCATTGTGTTCATAACTCATCACAAAGACATTTTGAGTTTGTTTCAGATGACTGAATTTTACTGTGCCCATGTGTAAGGAAAATATATTGCCTGTAGCCTTCAAGTAAGTGCTTAAACCATTTTTGCCAGTTATTCTGTTTGAGACTATTAAATCACTTCCTCAGAGGGCAGATTAGTTGACTAGATGCATCTTTTGATGTATGGCCTGTGAGTATAGCCTAGCTGTAGTACTAGCGGTGAAGTAATCTGACAACCCAGGTGCAAATCTCATGTAATGCCAAAGAGAATGAAAAGAACAATGTAAGAGGATTGAAACAAAATGCAAGAACAAACCATGGCACATTCATGAATTGTAGCTAGTTTTAAAATTGTTAGGAAGTTATGTTTTAAAATGGGTTTTATTTATTTGGTTTTATTTGTTATTGTCAGTAATGAGGTGAGTTCCATTGTCCAGCTGAGCTGTGTTACGGTGCCTCGAGGGCAAGTGGGAAAGTTTACGTTCAAGACAAGCCTTGTCTATTCTAATGCAATAGCTTCATTAGCTGAGATTTACTGTGACCATGTTGGCCGTTCAGCAGTGTCCAGACCAAGACTAATTAGCAGTAGGCTTTGAGTTGCTCTTTGGGAATCAAAGGGAAGTCATTCTGCATTCAGACCCGCTCAGTTCCTTACCTTCTTAACACTGTTGCATGTGCTGGCTGCTTCTCAGCAACAGCCAGTATTCTAATCACTGTTGGCTTGTCCCTTTTTAATAATCCCCTGAATAAATCTCCTTCAAATCTCAGGCTTTTGCGGAGTCTTTTTCTTCTCACACTGGAGACCATTTTGATGGCTTGTAGATTTCTCTGTAAACATGTGATGTTAAAATTTTTCTGTTGTGTGTGTGTGTGACGTCCTTCTTCGTCCCACTCTGGCCTTGTGATCTAGCCAGACCTGACTGGCGTCAGAGTGTCTCATTTGGGTGCAGTGAGCAGGAGGATCTGCCACACATCCTCGTCTCAATCCCACCCAGAACCGGTCAAAAAACCCCACACGTCCCTGTCTCAATCCCACCCA